>APFE031388575.1:14440-44352 GCA_000404065.3 Pinus taeda | reverse complement strand
TTAATCTCTCTTGCATACTCAATTATGTAAAACAACTTTAATGTAAATCCTACTCTTAAAATTTATTAGATAACTATTATAAAATTTACCTTTATACCCAATTTAATTTCCAATATACATATTAATATATTATTTGTAATTTTAATATTAATACCGTAATGTTAATTTCATGAACAAGAACCACTACAAAATTATCTATTATAATTTAGATTAGATTACATCCATTCTTTTTTATTATTTAGCATACATGATAGAAAAGGATATTGTACAGGGAAACCTTAATGAAATTTATGGTGACTACGGATGTCTAGATTTTTTTTTGAAAGTTAAATTGCTTTCATGAGCGGGTTGAGCTCTGGTTCTAGGGTTTAATGAAACTAGTGGCAAAGAGTACCAAGCATCCATAGAGACACAGGGAGGAGGGAGCTCCACTCCCTCGTATAGTCATATGGTAGCAAACAGAGGAAGAGGAGGGAAAAATAACAAACCTCTATAGCCCTTGGAGGTCAAGACAAAAGACACAAAAACTCAGAAGGCGGAAGTTAGCAAAACCAATGCAGATCAAGGGGCCCACGAAGAAGACTGTCGGGAGGAGAAAGAGGAAGACAGAGGTAAAAGGTTAGAGAACAGAGCTAAGATGGGGCCCTGTAAACCCAAGACCACAACTAAATCTCGGGTTATTCTGAATGATCCAGCTCTGCAAGCGCATAGGGATCACATGGCTAACTATGCCATCATATGTAAATTTATGGGAATATGGCCATTAGAGAAAGCGTTGTACACCTGGATAAAATACAACTAGAAACCAAAGGGGGAGTTTAATATTCATCTTGGATCCAAAATCTTTTTCACTGTGGTGTTTACGAACATGGAATACAAGGACAAATTCTTTGAAGGAGGGCCATACTTCTTTGTAGCTGCTAGACTCTGTATGAGGCCATGGACGATGAACTTTGTGCCAGAAAGAGAAACCTTCACTTCAGTACTGGTATGGATTCGACCATACTCCTTACCTTTATATTACTGGATGCCAGAGTCTTTAAAAGCTATAGGCAATAATTTAGGTCTTTTCTTAAAAATTTCAGAGGCAACTCTAAGGGGAAAATATACATTCTATGCCCATATATGTGTGGAGATGGACCTATCAGGAGCCCTTCCAAATGAGGTCATTCTAGAAGTCTATGATGAAGAATGGGTTAAAGCATTTGACTATGAACATATCTCGTTCATATGTCACAAATGTCATGAGCATGGGCATCTATCCAGAGATTGTCCTCTCAATCAAAGGGAGGAAAACCTAAATACCAACAAAGGAAAAGACTAGACAGGTTTCACCAAAGTAGGAGGAAAATGAAAAGGAGGCAGAAGGAAGACACAAAAGAACCCTAGTGTGAATGATAAAACATAAAGTTACAATAGTTTTTAGATCTTAGGAGAAAAAGAAGCTGAGGGAGGGGATAAAGAGTGCAGAGAATCAAACAACAAGGGGGAAAGAAAAAGAGACCAGCATGGAATACATTCAGGAACATAATGAACACATGATGGACCCTTTGAGTACCATGGAAGTAGAAAAATACTAGGAAATGACTCAAAGTGAAAGTGGTACAGGGGATCAAGATTTACAGGAGATTCTGGAAAGGGAGAACCTAGAGCTGGAAAAGTCTCTAGAATAGGGCGACAACCTGGGAATAAACTCCATCCCTTAGGAGGACGTGGACAAAGTCCAACAGATATTCATTAACAAGGCACATCAAACAACTGCAGGAGTCAAAAGAGGACATGACAACCAAGAAAACAAAGGATCTTCCTCAATAGGATTAATAACAAGAAAATTAACAAAGAATCTAGGCAAAAGTAGTGGAAGAAAAAGATAGAAAGAATTGCTATTGGAGTGTGGCAAGCTCATGATTGATTCAGGAAGGATGAGAGACCTTTCTAGTTACTCCTTTATAACCCCACCTCAATGAATATCACAACCTGGAATATTAGAGGACTAGGGAGCAAAAGAAAACAAAGGAATCTTGGTAAAAGGATTAGAGAGGAAAAACCTAACATAGTATTCATACAGGAAACAAAATACTCAGTGGAGAGGATCCACGAAAAACATATCAAATTGGAAAATAGATATGAATACCTTGAAGTTAAGGCAAATAAAGCTGCTAGTGGTATTCTCACTCTCTGGGATACACAAAAAATTGGTGTGATTGATGCGGAGGAATCCAGACATCACCTTTCTCTAATTTTTCAACCGGTGGGTGACAGGAAATGTTACATGATCACCAATGTCTATGCTCTACAACCAATGGAGGACAAAATTTGACTCCTCACAACACTGGAGGACATGAAAAAGAGATTCCCAGCTCTACCATGGATTCTTGGAGGTGATTTTAACATAACAAAATCACTCATGGAGAAGAAAGGATGAACTAGAATACTTGGGAGAGATTCAATTGCCTTCCAACACTTCATCACTAATATGAAATTGGTTGATATGGAAACAAGCAATGGAATCTTCACTTGGAATAACAAAAGAGGAGGTCCTACCCATGTGGCCTTAAAATTGGATAGATTTATGGTTTCAAAGGAACTTCTTCTTAGGGGAAGCAGCATTACTAGACTCACACTACCTTTTGGGGGTTCAGATCACTCGCATATCTAATTGGAAGCTTCCCTTTTTGTCAAACCAAGGAACACCCCCTTCAGGTTTGAGAATGCCTGGCTCACACACTCAGATTTCCTCACAAATATTGAACAATGGTGGAAGGAATATCTTCACCTTCAAGGTACAAAGATGTTCTTGCTTCATTGCAGGCTCAAACACATTAAAGGAAAACTCAAAGAGTGGAAAAAAAAGGAATTTGGTAACATCTTCAAAGCTAAAGGAGAGGTGGAAAAGAAACTAAAGGAAATAAACCAGATTCTTATCACAAAAGGCCACACAGGTGAAAGAAAAGAGATGGTAGAGTCACTCCAGCGGGAGTGGGACAACAGATTCCTTCAAGAGGAAATACTTTGGAGACAAAAATCTAGAGGACAATGGATTAAAGAAGGGGACAGAAACACTAAATTCTTTCACAGATCCACCATAGCTCACTGAAACAACAATAGAATAGTGAGACTTACAGATCAACATGGTATAGAGAGAAACACTAATGAAGAGATGGAGAATGTTTTACTCCAGCATTTTCAAAAAATTGCTGAGGAAACCTCGGAAGATAGATACTAGTTTACAGAAAAATTCACTCAGTACATCCCTAAATTGGTCACCAGAGAAGATAATTTCAATCTCAATAGACCAGTAATAGTGGAAGAAATTGAGGAAGACGTGAAAGAGATGCAAAATGGGAAAGCACTAGCTCTAAATGGCTTTAATGTGGACCTTTTCAAAGCTTGCTGGAAGATAGTGAAATAGGACATCCTGGAGGTAGTGGATGACTCTCGAAGATTTAAGAAAGTATTAAAGGTGCTCAATGAATCTTCCATAGCCTTAATCCCCAAACAAGAGAAGGCTACCTCTCTAGATAGCTTTCGACCTATAGCATTATGAAATGTGATATACAAAATTATATCTAAAGTCATTGCTAACCGTCTCAAACCTCTCCTCCGAACCCTAGTGTCAAAGGAACAAACAGGCTATGTGGAAGCAAGACAAATTCTAGATATAATTCAAGCACATGAAATGGTTCATTCACTCATTACCAACAAATAGGCAGGAATGATAATGCAACTGGACATAGCAAAGGCCTATGACAAACTTAGCTTGTCGTACATAAGAGCAATTTTAAAATCCTATGGCTTTGATCACAATTGGATTAAATGGATTATGGCGCTAGTTACCACAACCAGCTGTTCAATTCTTCTCAATGGCGCTCCTTCCAAAACCTTCAAGCCTTCTACAGGTCTGAGGAAAGGAGATCCTCTTTCCCCTTTCCTCTTCATTCTAATGATGGAAGGGTGGGGACACAGTGACACATCGGCAATTTGTGGATGACATTATGCTTCAAGGCACACCCATTGTTAAGGAATCCAAAGCATTCAAAAAGATTCTGAGTGAGTTTGCTAGGGCAGCAGGCACTAAGGTAAGTCTCACTAAATCAAAAGTCTTCTTTTTCAATACAAATATTTCGATTCAAAGAAATCTTTCCAGAATTTTGGGCTTTCAAAGGGAGACACTGCTTGTGAAGTACCTGGCAATTCCTAACACTGACAAACCGCTTCACAAGGATATCTAGCAGCTTGTTCTTAATAACCTAAAAGATAAGATCAGCAAATGGACAAAATGTGCACTAAATCTAGCAGAGAGACTAGTTTTCACTAAGGCTATCCTACAAAGTATCCCTATCTATATGCTATATGTCATTCTAGCACCAACCGGTGTAATGACCAATATAAGAAACATTCAGAGAGATTTTCTTTGGGGGAAAGGTCAAGAAGAGAAGAAATGGGTCCTTGTGGCATGGGACAGAGTATGCAAACCTAAGTCCCATGGTGGCTTGGGTCTTCATGACCTAGGAATTCTAAATAGAGTTATTGGTGCCAAAATCTGGTGGAGATGGCTAAAATAAATTCAAGCCCCTTAGGCAAAACTCTGGAAGCACAAATATGCTCGCGAATGGCAGGAATAAAATCTAATCAGAATGATAGGATAGGTAAAAGGTTTTGCAATTCGGAATAGGGCTTGGGAGAACAGAGCCCTAGTCCAAAACCATAGTTTCTAGGAGATAAGAAATGGGAACTTGGGTTGGTTCTGGGAGGATAATTGGCAGCAGGAGGACAATCTCCGAAGTGAAGAATTAGCAGACATTCACACCAATACCATCAACAAAGGACTAAGGTGGGTAAGTGACTATTGTAATCAAGCAAGGAATGATAAGAAATGGAGAACATGGAAACTTCGAGATTATAGCGAAATGGGCATGTTGCATACTCAAGCTACAGTCGTTCAAGGTCTTTTAGACAAGAGACAAATCTTGAACTCAAACTTGAATGATGAACTAAGATGGGCAAAGAACAAGATAGGTCTCTTTAACCTTAAGGAAGCCAAAAGAATAGATGCAGGGTTAAACCTTCCTAACATTGATAAGACGTGGAAAGAAATCTTGGAAAATCCTCATTGGATGAAAGTAAAACTATTCAAGTGGTTGGTTCAACAGGGCAAGATTCTGACATGGGATAACCTAAGAAAAGAGGCTTTGTTGGCCCCTCAAGATGTCACTTATGCAGACAACAAGAAGAAACTACAAATCATCTACTGAATAGATGTACTTTTACCACAATACTTTGGAATTGGGTTGGAGAAGTCTTTGAGAAAACAGACAAAAATGTTAATGATATCACTACTACGTTGAAGAATTGGATGAAAATTATATTGGACAATGAGATCACTAACTCTGCCTGGATGCTGAGCCCAGGATTCATAATCTAGAATTTTTGGAAGGAGCACAACAACAGGATTTTCAAGGAGAAAATGAGTCCAGTGAGCAGCATCCTAAAGCTAATCCTTAAAAAACTTAAAGAGACTGTTCATATCATGGGAGGTGCAGCTACTGGCAAACCCATCGGTCAAAGAGAGGCCAGAATTTTGGAGAAGTTAGAGCTCAAGGTTCATCCCCCTCAGGGTTCTATGCAGATTAACAAGAAGACCTCAATAGACAAATCCTCTTGGCAACCCCCTTCTTATGGCTTTTTAAAATTCAACATAGACGGGGCTTTAAAAGGGAATCCAAGAGAAGTTAGTTACGAAGGGGTCTTGAGATATGAAGAAGGAAACATACAAATCATCTTACACAGTTATCTAGGAGAGGCAACCAACAATATGGCCGAGCTCATGGCAATGGAATCATGTCTGGAAATAATGCTTAAGCACAACATTCACAATGTGATCATTGAAGCTAACTTGGAATTAGTCATCAACTTAGTGAAGAAGATAAATGTTGGTGCTACTCCTAAGAAAATCTCAAAACTCTGGTGGCTTCTACAAGTCTACCAAAGAATCCAAGTACACCTATGAAGGACGAGAACTCTTAGGTTGGTGTAGGTTCGCAGGGAAGCCAACAAAGCTACGGACTGGCTTGCAAATGAGGTAGTACCAACTTATGCTATTGGTGGGCTAAGATCACGGATGATAGGTTGAAGGAGGGATGCTCATCCAGGGCCATCAATGACCAATAGCAGCATCAGGAAAAATCAAGAGACAAGATTTCCGAAGCAGAGCCACATGAAAGGGGTCGCGTCGATATGGATTCATTATGAAATGTTATGACATATGTGAGTTCCTTTTTCGAATGCAAGTCTATGTCGATGTCCTTAACCTAGGTAACAACAAACCAGTAGTCTTAGATGGATGGCTAGAAGGAGGGATCCTCATCTTCCTTTGGCCCTTGCGCTAGATTCGAAAATTTCTTGACAGGCACAAAAACCCCATTTTTTTCTAGTGATCGCTTTACTACCCTCTGGGTGGGTTCCGATTTATCACAAGCTCTTTAAGCCGGAAGCAGTTTTTCACAATCGAGAGGGATTCCACTCACCACGTGACACGTGGCTTTGGGTGGGGAGGAAATACCACCCTCATCGCACACTAACTATCGGTGCTTTTAGTCTGCGCGATATGATCCTGAACCGTTAAATCAAGCGAGAGCATTTAACGACCAGGATTAAACATGCATTTTGGTGGGACCGATACAACGATTATGTTTCAATCTATTTACATGACTTCATCGAAATCGTGTGAAAATGGTAGATTTTGGGCTGTAAAAGTGATCGTTGTTATGCCAAAAATGGACCCGATATGATTATAAATCATGGTTTACAGGATGCATCGGGTCCGATGTGTTGGATAAGAGGTGATCATGTTGGCCACCCAATATGGTTTTCATCTGCTAGATCTTTAGCTTAAGATCCAACGGTCAGCTTTGGACCGCTGGTTTGTTTGGCCGTGTCCCTGTTGGTTTGTTGGGTTCATTTTGTTGTATAGCGATCGGGGATTGGGGTGGGCTTGTCCTTATGGTGTGCCCCACCGCCGAGGTTGTTGATTGTACACTATTTATTTTTTAATTGAATAAGAAGGATCTGCTCTTGCCTTAGCAAAAAAAAAAAGATTATTTATCATACATAACACTAATATTTTAGAATTTCCATAAACACGTTCCAAAATTTAATAATAAAATAAATACTTAATGATTAATCTTAAACTTATTCATACTTATATCAAATTCTTTGTTCACTTTAAATAAAATAAATATCAATCTATTTTAATTTTTGCATAAAAATCCGTCATGATAATTATTTTTAAATAACTTAAAATCCCTCTAAAATTATATGTAATTTAACCAATAATATACACTTTACTTTAAACATTCAGTATTCTCATTTATTTGATGACATAAATTTTATTTCCATATATAAAATCCAAAATATTATTATTATTTATTAATTTAACAATAGTAAACACATGACACTAATAAATACTAAAGACATAGAGCCATACATCTTATAATGGGTATACTTGATTTCCTAAGTTGAATGAACTAGAGATGAAGATTCATCGTGTGTGGCTAAATGTTTCTTAGATTAATACCTCCCATCATGTGCCACAACTAGAGCTAAAAGACACACTCCAAACAAGAGAGAAAATAGAGTAAAACACAAAGGTATATCCATTTCAAGGCAGGGAAAAATTAAATCCTCCTTTTTCATTGCTTATAGGCTTATTAATCCAATTATGCCACCTGCTCTACATAATCATTCATGGCCCATTGCAATTTAAATAAAAATAGCCTTGTAGTATGTATGTCTGCCTAAGGTTACTCAATTTTCTAAGAAAACATATTTTCGATCACTCTATCGATTTGTATATTTTGAATTATATGTCCCAAAAATTCATTCTCAGTGGTTCTCTACATTCTTTTTTTCAGAAGAAAAAGTCTCTTATATCTTGTTATTCGTATTAAATCATATATACATTATAGCTTTCATTTTACATGGATACATTACAGTTCCATTTTACTATGATCATGATATCAACTTCATCTGAAACACTAGTAGCCTGTTAATCTTGGTTTGAGGAGAACAATTACAAAAAACATTAACAATATTATAAAAACTAACAGAATCCTATGTCAGGTCCAAGGAGCCTTGCTACAATTATGGGTCCTTTTTTTGTTTAAAATGATCAAAATTTCCTTCTATCTTTCCATTAATTAATATTATATTTCAATAACATTCTGACTTTTCTTCAACTTCTTTTTCCATTTTTGTTTTCTTTGGTAGGGGCTCTCTATTGACCTTTAGTGTATTTGTTATCACAACTGTAACAAATCCCTTTTGATCTTTTTTCTTCCAATTTTTGTGGTGTCAACCTTGTAGGTTGTGGAAGGCTAGGGGAAACAACACTTCTATCTTCATATTTGTGAGTAGTAGACTTCCTGGTTGCCATAATTTTGCTTTCCATTTTTCTCGCTAACTTGAATGCCTTCTCCAATGAATTAGTTTCCCAAAGGCGAACCTCGTGTTGGATATTATCCTTTAAAATCCATATGAACACATCAATCATGTGCTCCTCTAGAATATCTTTTACCCTTATGTTCAATTTTTGGAAGTCCTCAATGTACTTCATCATTGAACCATTTTGTTTGACATTTATCAATTGGCTAAAAAAGGTGTTTCTTTTTGTATCCTCATGATGTGCTATCATTTCTTCAGTAAAATTTTCCCAAGCGACAATTTTTTTATGAGATCAAAGGCATCAATACCATACAAACTGATTTGGTTCCAAGTGTAAAGTTGCAATACGTACCTTTCGTGTGTTTTGCACATTATGGAGATTGAAAAATTGCTCCATCTGTAGTATCCATGTTCCGGGATCCTTGCCATCAAACTTCCTCATATCGATTTTTGGAACATGGTGGGTCTTCAATCCAACATTAGAGTATATGAAATCATGATTGACATTTCTTTTGTTCTCATCATGAATTTTCTTTACTATGCTTTCACCATTAGTGACCATTTCTTGTACCATCTTATTCAAATTTATCTTCAATTCTTCCATCTTATCTTCCACGCCATCCATATTAACTTGCATGCCATTCATATTAGCTTCCACAACATCCATATGAACTTGCATGCCATTCATATTAGCTTCCACACCATTCATATTGGCTTCATTTACCTTTAGTGAGAGTGGAATTTGTTGTACTTAGTCTTGTAATTTTGACAGATCATGTTGCATTTATTCCTCTTCTTCATGAGTCATGCTAGTTCTTTCAAGCTTCTTACTAGGTGTTTCCATTTTCTTTCTTCGGGGCATTAATTAATGCTAATAATTCTTCACTATTCCTTTTGAATTCCTTCAAACTAATTTTTCAAACCAATCTTATGCAAAATTTAAACAAAACTACACACCTTTATTTTTCACTTTGTAAGCGCTTGATATTGAATTTGTTGTATCTCTATAACTGTGGATCTTGAATATCTGAAATCTAGCCTTGTGGTATCCCTTTGATTCCTCTTTCTCACCCCGCAAGTTTGATCAAGATTGGATTCTCTAAGGAATATTTATGCCAAATCTCCCATGGTGACCTGATTATAGACTAGTTCAGTAGAGTGAACTTGTACAATGTGTCACGGGTCACTGTTTCAGCCTTAGTATCTAAAACTAATATACATAGAACTAAAGGTTGTCCTCTTTCTAAAAATTCTTACAAAATTTCAATATGATGCTCAAAAAAAAGTTATGATGATTTTCCCCAGGTTTCCTGTTTGGAATGTAATTTGGCAGTCTGCAAAAACCCTAACTTCCTCAGATCATATCTCGGCAAATATAGCGAGACGAGCTCTGAGATTTAGACCCGATGTTTAGAACGATTTTTTCTCAAATGGGTTTTTTGTGTAGCTTTTGAAACATTGTAGAGAACAAGTTATAGTGAAAATTCCGTGATGACCTATTTGGAGCAGCGAAACCCTTGAATCCAAAGCTCTAATACCAAATGTTAGGAAACAAGCTCAAAAAAGATAGAAAAGATAGATCAATGCCTTAGAATATAGCCTCTTCGAGGGGGAAACCTCCTTTACATTACACAAATGAACAATTCTTGGATGATACAAATGGCTAGACCTCCCTTCTATATATGGGAGTCTAAGGGGTCACAATATAATCAAACCGACATAGCAGTAATAACATAAGGGTGCAAAAATAAAAATAGTGGGTTTCTATGGGGCATACTAATAACAATATGGGGACAATAGGGGAACAATAATAACAATAAGGGTTAAAATGACAATAGTAATGGGGGAATCACTAGTATTATAGGGGCCTAACATTCACACATTGTTGTGATTGCTGGGATAATGAGAATAACTTGCCATAATTGCATCAAATATGGAAATCCTTCAAACCATTTAGGTTCGCCTCCACATAGATCCCATGCTCAATACATATGTTAGTTTGGATATGATATAAGAATATTGCAAATAAATTCCTCCATTTCACCTAAACATCTAGCAGTCTACACAATAAGTGATTCCCCAACACTAATTTTTCACATAAATATTTCAACCATCTTTTTTTTTAGAGTCTCTATCATTCACTTCGTAATAATGCCAAGGACTGAAAAACGTAGAAACATTAAATACATGTAAATATGTGGATCTCCTATCTAAATATTAAATCACCTCTATAATAATTTTTTTTCCCAAAAGAATATAATCATCTAGTTCTCTCAATATTTTAAATCATTCCATTAGCTCTTTCAATTTTTCATTTATTTTAGTTGAATTCCCAAGCCATGAATACACTTTGTTTGAATTTTTTTTAGTATATTGCAACTCAAGAAAATGATCAGAAGAATAATTTGTTGTTAATGCTCCCCTATGAGCTATGGAATGGATATCTAATAAATGAGGAGCATCATAATGAACCTTAGAATATAAACCTTCATGAAAACCCCTGATGGAATATGCACCATCTTAAGCAAAACCAACTACTTCATCAAAGATAGGTCCATTTCTGCTAAAAGAGTTCTCAGTGCATGATACAGACACTAAGTTGTTCTATCATTTATGTGAAGAAAACACATAAACTTTGTTACACATTGACCTCTTCCTCCATTTACCAAATATGTGATATAAATAATCAAAGGGTGTTCCATAGTTCGATCAATGATTTCATGAGCTAAAATAGATTAAATGGGTTGTGTAAATTCTCTTTTAGTTTTTCCCAATACACCTCTTTAACAGCTTGAAGAAACTATATTCTTGATTATTTATATGTGTATGCAAAATTATCATCTATTAGAGGCATGCATGGATTGCATTTACACCTATTAAATTCACATATTGACTTATACATTTCTAGGTATATTGATCTTGTATAGCAACAAAATTCATGTTTCCAATGACTGATATAATTCTCTCCTTCTTAGCATTTACCATTAGTGTGACATGTTTAATTATTGGAATATTACTTCATTTTCTTTATCCCTCCAAAATTTGTTAAGAGAATTTATGATCTTCTCATTCTAACGCCACTTAGACCACTTACTTGAAGAGTGGTGCTTCCCTCTTTTGAAAATGGGTTTTTATTTTAAATGAAACAAACCAAGAACATATTATCCCTTCGTTACCATTACAATCTTTTAGAACATAGTTCCATGGAAATATGGTCTTCCATTTAGATTTGAATATTCTTTTGTAATTCTTTGTTGGGTTTTCTCTTTCAAGAAACTCTACACTATCTGATACATCATCTTCATGTAGATGAACATCAACTTGATTTTGAATATTACATTGTTGATTAGAGTATTGTGGGAGACCAAATGCATCAAGAATTCACAAAAAAAAATTATCCTTATTAGGGCACCCGATAGCAGACATTTTTCAATATTTACACTTATTAAATCAATAAAAGCAATAAAATAAGTAAATACAAGCAATACCATATTTATTGGTGAAAGAAATAAAAAAAACTTCATATTATAAGAAAACAATTATAATTTTTTTAATATAACATATTATTTATTGGATAATATTAAATATGAATAAAACTTTTGATTTTCTTTTTTATTATTAAATTTAGGATTACAAATATTTTATGCTTTTCCAATTATTTTGTTGTTTTACATTTACCTCTCATGAAGAGAAAATCCATTAAGCTAGGACAAAGTTCTAGCCCAATTTTCTTTATGGCTAAAAGAAGGTGTAAACTCTTCTATGTTTTAGAAGCCTAACATGTATGCTTGTTTGGTCAAAGAGATTTGTTCCTTTTCGAAAATGATAAGAAAACACAACAATTCAAAAAATAATATTCAAAGCTAATAGTATCACTTTGAGTTATCACTTTCTTAATTATGCAACAAACACATCATACAAGTGTACCACCATTCACATGCAGTCATGTGTAGCTAAGAAGTTCATATGTAGTGGTGAGATAATATTTCAAATGAAAATAAATTAGTTTCCCTCCGAATGAGTTACTTTTAGTACTTCATATCACTCGAAGGGAAACTCACATATAAAAATGTACACTCCTACCAAAAAATTTCATAGATCTCCTTATATACACCACGCTTTAGTTAAACTAAAAGCAGTGGAGTTCTTCCAATATCTATAGATATTTAAACATGCATCAAACCACTAGTGCACACAAGCAATTTTATGCCAAGCAATTAAATTAATTAGGTTGTCTATATGACAAGTAAATAAAATATGAAAGAAGCTAAAATAAATTCTAGACCAAAACCAAGCTCCTAAAGAGGGGCTTGATTCTTTGAAATTACTTTAGGGAATTTACAAGAATGAAATAAAGGTTGATCCAAATGACACATTAAAACAAATTTTTTAGTAGAACCAGGCTCCTAAAGATGGGCTTGGTTATTAGTAGGTCTTGCAGGGAACTTACAAGGATGACTTGAACATCGAGCCAAATGTTAACATTATTACTACAAGAAGAGCTATTGCTAGTGTGGGATTGATGGTGTTCTTTATTAATAAGATTTTCCATCCACTAGAAATTGGAGACATACCAAGAAATTGTTAAGGTTCCCTTCTTCTTAAATCCATATTCCTCTTCACCCTGTTTGAGAAGTTTCTCAAATAGAGGATTGTTTATATGCACTGTTGGTATTACAAAACATTTTTGTTTGTCTCCATTCCATTTTTCCCGTTAATATGATCCATTGCTTGTTTTAGAATTTGTCACTACATTTAGGGTCCCAGGGACTGGGAATCAAATGCATTTTCCTCTTTTTATTCATCTTGGGATTTTGTATACCAGCTTAGCCTATGAACCATTGATGTCATCGTCTAAAGCATAATTGTCTAAGGTCACTACAATTTCTCATGTCATAGAAGGTCATTAAATACAAAATAAATTTTGAGAGAGTCTAAGTCCATGGGAGGGTCATAAGGCTCAAGGGGTTTTATTTCATGGGGTTTCCATTTTACATCAGTCAAACCCATAAAAATTAGTCAAAACCATTAAAGTTTTGTAGATATGTTAGTGTTTTCATCATGTCCCCATTGAACGAGACTCGCACGAGCCACATACCTTCAAAGGGAACCTACTTAGGTAGTAGGGGCATGGAGATGGTGAATTTGTCTAAGTCTGGGTCTTTAGTAATATTCGCCTTTCCCTTCCACAAAGGGATATACTGAGGTAGATTTTTGATGTGCTCTTCTCCTTCGGTGTCAATGTCTTATGTTCCTTGGCCTTCTTCTGCCTCCAAGTATACAACCTTCTATTTTCCTTTTGCTAGTTCCTTGTCCTTCTTCTGTGTTGGTGGCATGGTATGATTCCTTAGGGAAGCATGTACCTGCATCGACTTTTTCTGCTTTTCCTGTGTTGCAGATTTCTTTTCTTTCACCATGGACTATTTCAGCCTTGGTGACCTCAACGTTGTGGGCACCGTAGGCATAGCTTCAACATTGGAGATTTCAGGTCCTGGGGCTTCGGATACAACAGCTTCCGAACTCACAACTTCAGCGAGGTTGGTGGCAGTCATCCTCTCCATAAACAAGTCATGAGATTCAAGAGACACATCTGTGTGCGCGAATAATTCCTCCCAAAATGCTCAGCTCGTCGACAAACAACAAATTTCAGCAAAAACTCTAAGGGTGCAAAGTGCTCTTTGTTGGAATGGCATGCGTAATTTATAAGGGTGTTTGAATTCAAGTACGATAGTTACCCCCAAATTTTGACAATTAATGTTGTTTTGGTGGTAGATCTTCAAATATTTTGGCCTTAAATGCCACCAACCTGCTCCTCTTAACTGTCTTTTAGTTGTCAAGTCATGAATAGTGACTTTGACAGTCACTTTTCTACAGTGTTGCATGACACCTCCCTCTATGGCACAGCTCCCTGCGCGCGGCGCCATATGCGACAACTTCACCATTTTCTATGCAACCTGCCTGCTGCATAGTCCTTTGAACCTGGCAGTGTATTTTATAGTCCCGCGTTCCCTTGCAATTGCCCGGAGCACTAAGGTTGTCCTTCCGCCATGTAGTCATTGCCCAAGATCCCTTGTATATAGCTTCAACTGGCTTCCATTCACTCTTCCTAGAAAATGTTCTCCATTCAACTTCACAAGCTTAACTACACCTCCATTTGTAATTTCTTTGATAATATATGGCCCTAGACAATTTATCTTAAATTTCCCTAGAAACTTAGTGAACTTACTATCATATTACAAAACCATATCATTTACCTTGAACGTGTGAAGCTTGTTGTGTCGATCATGCCATGATTTTTCACATTCCTTCTGTACTTGTTGATGAAATCCTACCAAAAATATATCCTTTTTGAGCTCCATGAATTGTGCGAGCCGTTTCTCCAAGGCCTCGCGATCTGTGATTTTTGTCAGTGTCGTTATGCGTAGACTAGGCACAATATATTCTATTGGCATTATAGCTTCTACGCCATATGCCAATCTAAAACGTGTATGCCCTCAGCTTTTTACAAGTAGTCCTATAAACCCATAGCACTGCAGGTGTGCACACATCCCAGTCATTCCGCTATGCGTTGCAAACCTTTGTCAACACGTTCTCCAAAATCTTATTAAAGGCCTTGATTGTTCCATTAGCATGTGGATGATACGAAGTGCTCTTCTGATGGTAGAGTTGGGATTCTTTCGTTAATACCCATATCGTCTCGTTTAGCAACTTTGTACCTCGATCACTCATCAACACCTTCAGGTAGCCAAACCTGGTTAAAACATGCTCAAACAAAAACTTTGCTGCTGTAGCCCCTATACAATCCTTAACTAGCTATGCCTCTGTCCATCTGGTTAGATATTTCGTCGTGGTGATGATATAACACACACCAGTTTTCTTCCCCGGGGGCTGAATTGGCCCAATGAAATCAATCGCCCATTTTTCAAATGGTTTCAAAGATACTTGAGGATTTAGTGGCAACTCATCCCTTCGCGATGGTCTGCCCATTCTCTGACATGCATCACATGCCTTACAATACGCTTTGGAATCTTTGTGCAGTGTTGGCCACCATAGACCTGCGTAAAAAAAAAAATAAATAAATAAATAAATAAATTGCACAGTCACTTTTCCTACATAATGTCCTCCTGCAGCCCCTCCATGAGATTCAGCGACAATGCTATTTCTCTCAAAATTTGGCACATATCTTCACAATATCTCATCTGCACCCATCTTATATAGATGTCCCGTAATTACTAAAAAGTCTATCGTGCGCACTACTAGCTCCTTCTTTTTTTGACTTGTACATCCTTTCAGTTTCGTCCCCGTAGTCAAAAAGTGGATGATATTGGCAAAATGATTATCTGCTACACCTACCATGAAGAGTTTCGCATCTAGCAACCCTTCCTCCAAATTAGTAGGCTCCTCCCCGATTTCGATTCGCGACAAATGATCAGGTCTTGCATTTAACCTCCCTAGATTCACAATTACCTCAAAATCATACTCCTGGAATAGTAGCATCCATCTGCAGATCTTCCCCCCAACACAAGCTTATTGACTAGGTATTTCAAGGTAGAATTATCTATGTACATTTTGAAATATCCACCCAATATATAGTGCCTAAACTTTTGAAGTGCGTACACCATAGCCAACCCTTCATGCTCCATCGTTGAGTAATTCTTCTCGGCCTTGAATAATTTCATACTCACGCAGGTTATAGGATGGTCCATTTCTCCCTCACCGGCCTCTATTAGCACTACACCCAATGCAATGCACGAGGCATCAACATGTACATGATATTCCTTTTTCCAATCAAGGGAGACCAAGATCAGCGCAGTGACCATCTTCTCTTTCAATACATCCACACTGCACTGACATTCTTCGTCCCAATAGAATGTAGTGTCCTTTTTCAACATTTTATCCATGGGCATGTAATCTAAGCATAAGCCTTGATGAACTTGTAATATCCAGTATGTCCTAGTGTCACACGTAGTTGCTTCACGCTCCTTGGGGCCTCCAAATTTACTATCACCACAATCTTTACAGGGTCCACCATCAATCCTTGTTTGCATACCACGTGACCCAAAAAAATCCTAAAGGGAACACAGAATAAGCACTTCTTCAGATTCGGCACGATCTAGTACCCGCAACACTTATCCAACATCAAGTGCAGACTTTCTACATGGCACTTCACTAACCCAAACAATGTCAAGTCATCAAAGTATACTTCCAAGACATTATGAATGAATTCCTTAAACTTTGTTATAACTACGTGAGAGAATATCGTAGGCGCATTCTTGAGTCCAAATGACATCATAGTATACTGGAAACAACCCCATTCTGTCGCAAAGGTTGTTTTTCTCCTATCCTCTGGCACGATCTTGATCTAATGGTACCCATCAAATCCATCAGTGAATGATTAGGCCTCCTGCCCTCCAACGTTGTCTAATACTTCATCTATAAATAGCATTAGGAATGGGTCATGGACATAGGCATCATTAAGCTTCCCTAGATCTACACAAATCCTTATTTCACCCTTTTGTTTCTTCTCTTGAACCACCATGGGGCTCACCCAATCAGATTCTTCCACTGGTTCTATGATGCCTGCTTCCAGCATCTTATCAAACTCCAAGAAAACCTTTTCTTTACACTTAGGATTCAAGTGATACAACCTTTGCTTAACAGGTTTCACTTTCGGCTTCAGAGTTATTTTCATAACGCCCAAGTCTCCTATTATGCTCTTCAAGCCTGAAAACTTAGTAGGGAACAGATCCTGATATTCGCAAAGTAAATCAGCAACCTTATCCACAGTAGCATCATCTCAATAATCTCCAATCTTTGCAAACTTCAGTTCTGCTTCAGTCCCAATGTTTACTTGCCTTGTTTTCAGTGGCATGATGGTGTCCTGGTTGTCTATTTGTGGGCCCTCGACTTCGCGATGCCCTTATGCCTCTAGAATATTAATATTCCTCAAATCTTCATCCTCCCCTTCAGTTGTCACATTATAACATTCCAGCACATGGTGTAGCTAGGTGCTCCAATCTGGCTGGACCCATTCCAGAGGTTCTTGCGGTGTTATGAAGATCACTGCCTTAATCTCCTGTAAAGCTTCATTGATGCTCGTGAAGCCATCTTCAAAACTGAAGGTCGATAAGAATCCTTCCCTCAATATATCCCACTCTGCGATGCCATGGCGGAGCTCTGTTTCAAAATACCAATTCATGGGGATTGTATCCAAAGTATGGCAGAATAAATGTACCCATTCCAGTTGCGGCTCCATTCCATAATATGTAGTCCATTTTGCTAGAAGATCATGCAGATCATGTTTTCCATCATATTTCTTTGCCAATCTAGTGTTAGGGTGCCCAAACCATATCCTCATCATCCTTATGTAATCTCGCCATCCATCAAAGCTATCCTTGTGCGTACACCACTATCGTGCAAGCGTAGAGCACAATGCCAAATATAACACTTGGAAGCAGTGCTTCTTAGGGACTTCACGCTCAAACGCATCCAAAAATTTATCCACATCAGTTAAACCACAATAATAAGGTAATTTCCTTACCTCTTATGAAATGAAGCATAACAATTTGGTCGTCATGTTGTTGCGTAGTGTAGATACTTCATGCAAACAATTCTACCAGTGCTTCAACTCTTCGTCTGAATCAGAGGTACAAGAACTCTCCTGGTCCCATGCAATCTGTTTGTCTACCATTGGATTGATTCAGTCCTGGTCTCATGTTGTTATTTTGTAGATTTGATCCAATTCATCTTCACTTTCTTCATAATCATGGACCGATTCAGTGTAACGTGCCCCTTCTGTAGGGTCCAACAGCACTACAACTCGAAATGATTTCTTTGCAAATGACATTGTCACCTTCTTCAAGTTGATGACTCCATTCATGTCAATGGCCTAGTCAATTCCCAAGAGCGTGGGGTATGGATTGTTGTCATCAATGATCTCTATCACTTCAAAGTCAGCCATCGCGCTTGCACCTTCTATATCAACTGTTACTCCATATATTCGTCCCATCGGAATTATCTTTTGTTGTTTTGTCATTCTGAGTTGAATCAAAGACCATTGTAGTGCAGGCCTCCCCATTCTTTCCCATGTTTCTTTTGGTAAAATGTTCACATCGGACCCCAGATCCAAAATGACCTAGTCCATCTCATATTCTCCTATCTGTGCGGTAAGCCTCATCTTGTGCCTTATTCTTGCCCTATGTTTACCATTTTTTATAACTATGTAGTGTCCATCCATGACATTTTCTTTTCTGGCAAATTTGTTTATTAATTCCTGTAGGCCTTTCACATATTTGTTATCGCGCAGAAGTTTCGTGTAGGTTTCCAATAATGTGGTAAGTGATGAGCCCCAGATATGGGTAACTATATGGGCTCATTCTGCCTCTTATTTCGATTTAATCAAAAATTCTCATTATTTTGTTGTATGTTTTTTAATATATTTATGCTAATAGAGTGAATTGGGTTAGTCACTTTGCCATGTAGTCCAATGAGTGTTTATTGCAGATTTTTTGGACAATTTTGGACAAAGACAAGGAATTTATGAGCACATGGCAGCCAAAACTTGAGGAAAACAGGGAAGAGGACTTGTAGGAGGGGTGTCTCCTTCATTACTAACCCCTTTCCTTGAATCCTCCATCAGCAACTTGGAGCACAAAGGCCCACATTGATGATTCCAAGGGGCAGTTGAGCAAGTCAAGTAGGACTATTGTTTATCTTCATTTCTAGAAAGCCAAGTTCCTTGATTTTAGGAGGACTTTTGGAAGTCCCCATTTGTATAAATAAGAAGGCTTCGAGCCTCAGTAGGTTAACCAGTGATTAGTATATTTTCTCACCTTTTTGCAGTATTGTGCTCAGCTCATTTTCGAGCTCTTTTTGAGAACAATTTATGTGATGTAACTGTTATTTTTTATAATGAAGATGAAACAGGTTTTGAGCCAACACTGATCTCTTTCAAAGAGCTGAAACTCTTGGGTTAGGGCCCAACCCAAGCTTCCTAGCACCTCCTTTTTGTACTTATATGTTTTTGCTTCCATTCATTAGTTAATTTCTGTTGCATAGATTCATTTTACTTCATTAGATTAGGTTGCTTTTGATGGTTAGCATAGTCGTTTTTGTTTCAAGTTTCTTAAGTAAGTTGCTGCAGTGATAGAAAAGGATTCAAAAAGGCCAACAGCAAGTCTTGATCTCCTTTCTCCCTTCTTGGGACTATGATTTGAGGTCAAGGCACTATTGTTGCCACCAAAAACACAGTTTTTGCTCTTCCATGCAACTGCTAGTGTGATAACTTGATTTGGAAAAGTTGATATTCGTTCAGATTCACTTTATTAGATCATTTGCTATTCTTTTACCATATTTCTCTCACATGCTTTCTTGTTCATAAGGTACTGTTCAACATTCTTCTGTTTGTAGGTCAGGAATTAGGTCAAGCTAGACAAAACTCTGTTTTTAGTTCTTTCTTTGGTCAAGTTTTGATAAGTAAATGTGTAGATCTCTTACAAGACATCTTAGCTCACCATACCCCCATAAACTAGCAAGCACCAACTCACTTCTCCTAGGTTTCCCAACTCATTCACAGCGTTTCGCCAATCTACCCTAATTCCTGCATTTTTTTTTATAAAGTTCTTTTCTTGCCATTTGAACAAATCCAACCATCACGTTCATCCCTGATCTTCCTTGACAAGTTCTAGACACCTCAACACCTTCATCTAGCCTTCATTTCCCTTTTTCCATCATTATTCCTCCTTCAAAACCCTAAAAACAGCTTTCGGCCTCCTCCTGTAGATCCTCCTGTAGATCCCCTGTAACCTCCTATAGAATTTCCTGTGAATGATTTTTCGAAGTCTGATCACAATGAAAGTATTTAGAAGGGTACTAGGGGCTTCTTAGGAACTCTCCACACCTTCCTCACTCGCTGCAAAAGCCAACTCCGTCTTCCTTTGCCACCAAACCTCTGCACAGTCACAACCAAATAAATCACAAGCATAATAATTCCACATAAAAACACTCAAAAGCATAAAAAGATGATTTCTTCGCATTTCTTTTCAGAAGTAGCTTCAATAAATGCAATTTACCTTTTCAGTAGCCAATGGCACTCACTTCATTAGTTTCCATCTCTTTTCTTGCAAAAGTAGGGTTAGTGGGTAAATTAGGGTTTGTTAGGGTTTTCTAGGGTTTCTATTTCATTTTAGTTTTCCTTCTCTTTCTGCAAGTAGAATAGCCCCTATAGAGTTAGCTTTCTTCCATCATAGTAGAAGCTTCTTCTGAGAACTCAAAGAAGTTGGCTAAAGCTCCTAGCGAACTTGCGCAAGCTGATCAAGTGACAGCCTGCAGTAAGAGCTAGTACTTGTGCATACAGCACTATCACTTCCAAGTTTGTTACGAACTACCAGGTTAATAAAAGTAAAGAAGGAAGCCCCAGGAGTTGCAGCATTGTTGCTGCAATACTGGACCCCACCACTCTTTTTGGCACCGTTGCTGGGGAAGCGTCAGAGTATTTTGTGATTACTGCTTTTCTTCTATTTTCTACTGCAACATTCTGCTAAGTAGTTTATTTCAACAAAAGTAGAGTAGTTGTTTCATTTCAATTCTACAATTTCAATTCTGCAATTTCCTTTTAGTAAGCACAGATTAGGCATTTCCTACTTTCATTTCCATTCTGCAAAAGTAGATTAGGCATTTCATGTTTTCATTTCCTTTCTGCAATTTCCTTTTAGCAAGCATAGATTAGTCATTTCCTGCTTTCATTTCAATTCTGCAAATTCCATTTCAGCAAGAGTAGATTAGTCATTTCCTACTTTCATTTCCACTCTACAATTTCATTTCAGCAAGTCCATTTTGGTTAGTTGCAATTTTTTGTTCAATCCATTTTAGTTTTGCAGGTACAAGAAGAAAAAAAATCACCCAAAAAGAGATTTATTTTCATGCCTCGTAGGAACAGAGACAATTCAGGAAAATTCCTACCCAACACCCCCACCACATCACTAAGTCACTCTTCTCTCTTCTTTGGTGGCAGTGATGTAGAAGAACCTATAGGTGATCCTCCAGAGATATACGAAGATCCTATAACAGAAGAAGAGCAAGAAACCATTCCTCCTGAGACCATGGCTAAATCCAGAAACATTAGAGGAAATGGGGAAAGAATAGAAGGTGCCTTTCCTATCCGAGAGACCAATAGGGACACAAAAATAAAAAACATAAGTCCTTCAGCCTTACCTCACTTCCATGGACTCACTACCGAAGATCCTGATACCTTCTTGTTTGAATTTGTTGTTCTCTGTCGAACCTATGACTATGCAAAAGACGAGTAAAAGTTGAAACTATTTCCTTCTACTCTCAAGGATGTAGCATTGTGCTGGTTCATGGGGTTACCTAGAACCAGTATCAAAACTTGGGCTCAGATGTGGCAAGCCTTTAACAACAAATACCAGGACTGTTGTTGGTCAAAGGATACCAAGGAAGAAATGTTTCGAATGACCATGGAAAGTGATGAATCCTTAGAAGACTATGAAGAGAGGTTTCAGCTCAGTTATAAAAGTGTCAGGTGCACACTTGACCCCGAATATTTGAAGTTGGTCCTACTCAGAGGAGTCCCTGAAGACCTCGATACCCTCCATTTGCTGGCTGGGGGAGACATCTACCAACTACCTTATGATGACATAAAGACTGTGTTTAGAAACCATTCTAGGTCAGCTAGAAAGAGAGGTAGGAGAAGTCAACCTTTAGCCAGAACACCCTTATCCAGTCATCCCTTAGAAATGAACTTGAGAATTGGCTGGAAGATTTCAAGAGTGAGATGAGGCAGACTCCTTCCATGCAAATGGATACCTTACATATCAAAAGGAAACAAGAGGAAGCTGAGAGAGATTTGGCCATCTTTTGTCCTAGGTGCACTAGAAAGCATCCTAGGAACGAGTTCCCATTGCACTCTATAGAAGTGTGTTTAATCTTTGAAGAAGATCATCCTACAAATCAGTGCCCTTCCTTGCCTGAAATTAAAGTTGCATATCAGGGGGCCAAAGGAGCCACTGAACCACTCTATTTAATGAACCAAAGGAGGCCACATGGACCCAGACCTTACCAGCAGGGAATGCAAGGGACATCCCAGACCTATTACAACCCCGATCAAGCCACTTCCATGCCTTCTTGGGGTCCCCCTCCTCATCCTTCCTGGTCCACACCCCCTCCTTGGTCATATCCATCTCAATACCATGCTCCTCCAGTTGCTCATTCGTTTCACTCTTATGCTCAGCCACAGCCTCAGTGGAATGCACCTCATCAGGGGTGGAGGCCCTAGTACAACTCTCCTCCCGCTTTTTTGCCTCCACCACCTGCTCAACCGCAACCATTGCCTCCTGCTCCACCAAGGCAACCCCAAATACCTGCTCAATCAAACCCGAACCCAAATAACAGACAAGCCTAGCAGGTATCTAGTAGAGAAACATCATGTCCGACCTATGCTGTGGAAATTCAGGAGATTAACCTACAATCTGCGAAGGTTCTCCCAGATAGTCAACCTCCTCCTAAGAAGGATGAGGAAGAAAAATAGGAAAGTGAACCAAAATTCATTCCACCCTTTCCTGAGAGACTAACTAGAACCACACAATCGACCCCAGAAGAAACTAAACTTCTAGGAGAATTGAAACAGTTATGTGTAAAGATACCACTTCTCCAAACCATAAAAGATGTGCCTATATACAACAAGATGATCAAGGAGAAGTGCTTCAGGCACCTAGGCAGGTGCACGAGAGATGCTCCAACTATCAATGTCATAAGACAATTGTCTGACCTGCTATTGGGGCAGGTAATCTGTCCAAAATATATAGACCCTAGGAGTCCTGTAGTCAATGTCCACATCAATGACACCGTAATCCCCCATACCCTTATTGATCTTGGGGCTGCCATTAATGTGATGACCAAGGACACTATGCTTAAGCTCAACCTTCAAGGTTCCCTGAGAAAGACCACAACAGTATTGCAGTTAACAGACTGCTCCACTGTGACCCCTGAGGGGATTGTGGAAGATGTAATGGTCTCTATTGATTCCTGAGAGCACCCCACTAATTTCCTTGTTCTCTAGCCAAAGGCAAAGCTCACTGGGTATCCTCTCATCTTGGGAAGACCTTGGTTGGCTACTGCAGGTGCCTACATCAGTTTTCGAGCTGGGAACATGACAATCAAGAATGGGCATATGTCCAAGTAGTTAGTCCTATATCCTCCTGCCCAACCTTTGTTACAGCATGATTTACCTCTCTGGTTGGAGGAGGAAGATGAGGATGAAGTCTATTCTGCACCATTGTGTACAATGGAAGCTACCATGGGGGGCCCACAAACTGAGGATGATCTTATTGAAAACTTGATTCAGAATCCACCCCCCAGTATGTTGCCATTAGAAGAGTTGTTGGAAAAAACCCAAGCCAATCCTTTAGTTGATATCTGTGTAGCTGATCTAACCTCTCTCTAAGTTAAGAAGGTGGAATTCGGCCCAGAAAGAACGTTGAAGATCAATTCATCCCTATCCACCTCTCAGGAGAAAGAACTGTGTAACTTATTGAAAAACCACTTGGATGATTTTGCTTGGAGCTATAAGGAGATGAAAGGAGTCCACCCTTCAGTCTGTACTCATCACATTTACATTAAAGAGGATTGTAAAGAAGTTAGGTAGCCTCAAAGGAGGATGAATCCAACCCTTAAGGACATTGTCAAAGAAGAACTGCAAAAGTTGTTGGATGCAGGATTCATCTACCCCATCTCTAATAGCGAATGGGTCCCTCCTTTGGTGCTAGTGCCAAAGAAAAACGGGAAGTGGAAAATTTGTGTAGATTATTGGGAACTAAACAAGGCCACCAAGAAAGACCATTTCCTTTTACCTTTCATAGATCAAGTGCTAGATGGCCTGGCAGGGAAGAAGTTCTTCTCCTTCCTATATGGGTTTAGTAGGTGCAACCAGATCAAAATCAGCCTGGAAGACCAAGATAAGACCACTTTCACTTATCCTTGGGGTACTTTTGCATATCGATTCCTTTCTTTTGGGTTGTGCAATGCTCTCGCCACTTTCCAGAGAGCAGTACTGAGCATATTTGTTGAACGGGTTCATGATTCAGTTGAAATCTATATGGATGACTTTACCCCTTATGATTCTAACTTCCAGGAAGCTATGAGTAACCTAGGAAAATTTTTAGCCAAGTGCATTGAAATGAACCTGTAACTCAGTCCCAAAAAATGTGAATTCCTTATGACTGAAGGGACTGTGTTAGGTCATACAATTTCTCAACATGGATTACATGTGGATCCCAACAAGATTGCCATCATCCAAAGGGTCCCACCTCCTCAAAAGGTAAGAGATGTTCGGAGCTTCCTAGGCTTAGCAGGGTATTATAGAAGATTCATTAAATATTTTAGCAAGCTAGCCTCTCCATTGTTTGGTCTTTTGGGAAAAGATGCTGAGTTCATATGGATTGACAACTGTCAAGAAGCTTTGGACACCTTGAAAGGTAAACCGGTAACTGCCCCAATCTTGAGAGGTCCAAACTGGACCCTGCCTTTCCACATTCATACATATGCCTCAAACAAAGCAATAGGAGCAGCCTTAGGGCAAGTTGATGAGAAGCTACCTTATGCCATATATTTTGTAAGTAAAAACTTTTCCAAGGTAGAATTAAACTACATTGTAACCGAAAAGGAGCTCCTAGCTATAGTCCATTCCCTAAATAAGTTCAGACACTACATCACCTGTTATCAAACATTTGTACACACTGATCATGCTACAATTAGGTATTTCATGAATAAACCAGATGTAAATGCTCATATTATTAGATGGCTACTTTTATTGCAACAATTTTATTTAACCATTGTTGATAAGCCGAGTAAGGAAAATGTTGTTGTTGATTTTCTGTCTAGATTAGATCTGCTTGCAGGTGAAGAAGAAATGGTGGATGATCAAATGCCAGATGAACACCTATTTGCTATCTTGGTACTCTCTCCATGGTTTGTTGATATAACAAATTACTTGGTTTCAGCACAGTTTCCACCACACCTATCCTCAAAAGAGAAAAGAAAGATCATGAGGAAAAGTGCTCCATTCACATGGATTGGGGGCAATCTCTTCAAACTTGGCCCAGATCAGATTTTGAGGCGATGTGTCAGGGAGGAGGAATTTTTTGACATCCTCCTAACCTGTTATGATGGGCCTTGTGGGGGCCATTTTGCAGCAAAGAGGACTGCCTTCAAAATTCTGCGAGCAGGTTACTATTGGCCCACTCTTCATCAAGATGTCAGAAGATATATCAGCCAATGTGGCCAGTGTCAAAGGATGGGGAAACCTACTCCAACGGATGAGATGTCCCTGCAACCTCAAGTGACTTTCGAGCCATTTGAGAAGTGGGGCATGGACTTTTTGGGTCCTATCAACCCTCCTTCAAAATAGAAACCTTACATCATTATGTGCACTGATTATCTGGAAAAATGGGCAGAAATAAAGGCATTCAAGGCAGCAACAGAAGAAAAAGTGGCTGAATTTTTGAGAGAAAATATATTTTACAAGTTTGGCTATCCAAGAGAATTAGTCACAGATCAAGGGAGTCAGTTTACCTCCAATCTGATTGAAGACCTACTCACACATCACAAAATTAAGCACAGGACTTCCACCCCTTATCATCCGCAAGAAAATGGACAGGTGGAAGTCACTAACAGAACTTTGGAAGGGATTTTGAGCAAGGTAGTGAGCAGCAGCAGGAAAGATTGGGCAGATTGATTGGTTGAGGCCACCTGAGCCTATAACACCACATGGAAAACCGCCACAGGGTTCACACCCTATGAGCTAGTCTACAAGAAGAAGGCTTTGCTGTCAATAGAATTTGAATATAACACATTAAGGATGGCAGCTCAGCTGGACCTAGATCTCAGCCATGCACAAAAGGAAAGGTTACTTCAGCTAAATGGATTGGATGAACAGAGATTGCAGGCCCTTCTTCACTCAGAGATATTCCAACTTCAAAGGAAACTATGGAATGACAGACACCTCAAAGAAAAACAATTCCAGGAAGGAGATTGGGTGTTGCTGTATGATTCAAGATATAAAGATTTCAAGGGAAAACTGAGGACAAGATGGCTAGGACCTTACACAGTAGAAAAATGAAATGATAATGATTCAGTTCTGATTTGGACCATCGATGAAGAAGCCATCCCCATGCTCGTCAATGGGCATAGGTTTAAGATCTATAGGAAGCCCCTTTCTAGGCAGGAATTCATTGAGAATCTGAGTAAAAGAGTGTTAGTAGTGGAGCAGGTCTCTGCCTCCACTCCACCCACTCTCTAAACAAACAAACAAACAAAAAATAGAAAAAAGAATAAAAGATCCCTGAGTGAAAACCTCCTAGAGGCACTCAAGGCAGGCAATGAGGGCAAAAACCTCCTGGAGGCATCCCAACTATCTCAAAAAAAAAAAAAAGATGATGAAAAGAAAAAAAAAGGAAGAAAAACAAAAAAAAACTAACTTCTTTTGAATGCATTACAGATTGTAGGGGGGTCACAGAAGAAAAAGGACATGGCAAGGCTGCATACACCCTTGAAAGCTCATTTCTCCATCACCATTGTCTTTCCCCAGGCCTTAGTCTCGCTTGTTCTGGAAATTTTGCATCCTACAAGAGACTCTGTGAATTCTATAGGAGGCTCCTGTAGAAACCATAGAGAGCTCGAACTCAAGTTCAGAAAAGACTTCGAGGGCTATAAATTTGTCCAAAAGGCCTGTGGACCTCCCTACCACCATTCATCCTCCTAACTCTCCATTCCATCCCTGCACCACCACATTTCCACTCGCTTTTTCTTCCCTGCACAGAAAACACAAAAATTCTATTTCTTTTCATTTAAAAAATAAATAATAAATAAAATAAAATAATAAAAAATAAAAATAAAATAAAAATAAAATAAAATAAATAAATAAATAAATAATAGCAGCATTCTTCACTTGTTTCTTACCTGATGTATTCCAGCTAATTTTCCTTTCCTTTGGCACCTTCCTCAGTTGTCTCTTCAGTCCCTACTCAAGCATCAGCCAAAAATTTTAGAGGGAGAAGTAGCTACAAGAAATCTTACAGGATTCCTATAACAGCTGATCCCTTTAAAAAAACAAGCTCCAGAGGCAGGGTCAGTGCAACCAAGATGTATGCAATGTGCAAGGAGCAGTTCCTAATCAAAAATCACCATCATAAGGTAGCCAAGCCACCAGTTCAGAGGCCACAAGCACCAGCACCAACAGTAATAAAAAACAAAGTGTCAAAGTCTGAGCATGCAAAGCACGATAGCGACTAACAGGTAAGTGGCTAAACCCGTTCCTCTGTTGCATGAATACTATTTAGAAACTACATGAACCATTAAGATGTGATTAAACGAAATCGATGGCTAGTTAACTGGCCATCCTCGTCCAATTCAACCAAGCCTCGTCCAATTCAAACAATGTTCAAAAGGTGCAGTCAGCATGTGTGGCCCGTCAACTCGAGAAGAAAAACTCAGAACCGGTAGTGGTGGCGACGTATAACGGGAATGATGGATGTGATGGTGGGTAGGTGACATGAAATACCATAATGGCACTGGAGTAGGGACCAATGGCCCGAATGGGGATAACGTACCCTTCTTTCCACCTCACCTCGTCACCGCAGATCATGCCATAAGCTTAAGTATGCTGCAGTAGAAGCCTCCACCACCTTTTGTTTTCATTTGCATCAATGAGTTCTCAACTACAACAACTCACCTACCACCTGTAGAACATTGAAGCAATCGCTCTCTACCAATTTTCAAAACCCTTCCGCTTATCGGGCTCTACAAGAGCATTATCGTACTCTACAGGAGTGGAAACACAGTCTACAGGAGCTTTTCTACCGGAAGGTCAGAGAGCAGCTCTGCAGAGGGAAAATTCAAAATTTTTGTCAAATTCGAGCTCGAAAAAAGGTAGGCTCAGAAACCCACTCTACATGTGATATATCTACAAAAGGTGGTGGGATTTGAAGTAAAGTTGTTATGCTTCTTAACCTGCAAAAGATACCCAAATACAGAATATGCGAAGAAAAGAGACCGAGAACACAGAATGGCAATGACTTTATTATTCAGAGAGAAATGTTCACTTGCCTCTTCGAGGGGGCAACCTCCAATAGAGCAGAGCTCGATTACAAAAAATAAGACACGATGCTCCTCGCAGGGAGTTACTATCCTTTATATATGACTCCTACAAGTAATACCACGGGTCAATACCGCTTATTACTAATACCATCTATCTAATACTACGGCCCATTTGCAACTAACTGTGGTTCCTTTATTAATTGTGGATTAACCACTTACAATTATTAATATGGGCTTTATTGACTCTTAACTATGACGTGGTCCCATTACATAGATAAGGGGGTTAGGGTGGGACCCTAACATGCCCACCCCCTTAAGACTAGCCTTGTCCTCAAGGCTGAAGCTGCGGAAACTGCTGCAGAATAATGGCTGGCTCCCAAGTTGCATCTTTTGGAGAGGTGTCTTTCCATTTGACTAGGACTTCCTTAATCATGCGGCCGCGCAGTTGCTTGACTCGTGTGTCGAGGACCTGTTCCGGTTGAAGCCAGATGGATCCTTCTTCGTTCAATTCCGGTAGTCTAGTCTGAATTCTGCAGATATTCCCAATCACTTTCTTGAGGCATGAAACATGAAAAACTGGATGGATTTTTGCAGTAGGTGGCAAAGCCAACTTGTAGGCCACTTCTCTAACGCGTTGAAGTACTTGATATGGTCCGTAGAATTTGGGAGAGAGTTTATGACATCCTTTGTCTTTGAGTGATGTTTGCTTATATGGTTGGAGCCATAAAAAGACCTGATCCCCTTCTTGAAATTGGCGCTCTGAGCGATGCTGGTCTACCTATTGCTTCATGCGTTTCTGAGCTTGGTGAAGATTCTCTCGAAGATGGGTGAGCATAGTTGCGCGGTGTTGTAGGAGTTGATCCATTGCTTGGAATTTTGAGCAACCCTTGAGATATGAAGTAGGTGAAGGCGGGAGTTGACCATATACTGCTTCATTTGGAGTCATTTTGGTGGTGGCATGATAGTTGGTGCTATACCACCATTCTACCAGAGGTAGCCACTGTACCCAAAGGTGTTGTTTTTCTGAAGTAAAACACCTAAGGTAGGTTTCTAGACATTTGTTGACTGCTTCAGTTTGACCATCTGTTTGCGGATGGTAGGAAGTACTGAGTTTTAATTGAGTGCCTTGTATTCTGAAGAGTTCCTGCCAAAAATTGCTGGTGAAGATCGGGCCGCGGTCGGACACAATAGAAGTGGGCATGCCATGCAATTTCAAGATCTGATCCATGAAAGTTTGAGCAACCAAGGTGGGTGTAAACGGGTGGGGGAGAGCGCAGAAATGAGCATACTTCGACAATCGGTCCACAACCACCATGATGACTGCCTTGTTCCCTGACATTGGAAGACCTGTAATGAAATCC
>APFE031388568.1:0-62307 GCA_000404065.3 Pinus taeda | reverse complement strand
CCTTTGAAACTCCCAATCCTAAGTATGAAATATGAAATGAAAACCATTTGACACAGACCTTTGACATTTAACTAGGACAAAGGACTATATACATAAAATTTTAATTCTAAGTGATAACAGTAACCAAAACCCAAACTAGAACCCAAAACTCTGCAACAGCAAACATAAGAAAATAAAACATATTTTATAAGGTATACGCTACTTCTGTGTGTCAAACCTGCATGTATACATGCTTTTCTCAAAGCCAACCAGCATATACATCTACAAATATTAATTTAGGATACTACAACTATTCCAGACTTCAGTTATACCCAGATCATATCATTTACAAAATAATATATGCGTCAGTATTCAGATCTAGAATATACATGAGAAAAAACACATAATGATAGTTCATTTTACACCTTAAGATCCCGATCCATCATTAGATATAATCTCTCATCATCTGCTAAGGTTCATCCTTGGCTAAGATCCAACAGTGCACTATAACCCAATAACTTGCATACTAGATCTCACATTTCATCATATACTTGATACTTGCACACCTTGGCCTAATGATCTTTGCCTCCTTTTATAGTTTTAGGCATTTCTCAACACCATGGACCAAAACCACTTAGGACCAATACCTTGGACCAAATACCTAGGGTCAATACCTCGGACCAGATAGCTTGGATGAGTACCATGGATTAAAATACCATGGACCAAATACTTCAGATCGAAAACTTAGTTTTCCAAGGTATACACGCATTTCCTTCTGTGAAAGTGCATGTGTACGTATACATGATTAGTATATAGTGTACCTGCATGTATACGCGGCTTGGTCAATGGTGAACTTGCATATACCTCTCTTTCTTCATTTTGTGAAGATTGATCTGTAATTCTTTGTTATTTACCTACTATATTGTGATCTTTCATCTGAGTGAGTATCCATCAAGGACAATACCTGTATCATAATGCCAACAATCTTCCCCTTTGGACTTGATGGAAACAACCACACCAAGTCACTCTCCTGCTTTAACATCAAGGACAAAGGGTCATGCTCCCCCTGAGTACATGCTGAAGTTGATATGCTAAAGTGTACTGATTAAGCTCCCATGATCAAGTCCATGCTCCCCCTGGGCATAAGCAAAGTTTGCAAAAAGATTTTCCAAAATAAGAACATGACTCTATACCAATGACCTTCCTCTCAACAATGACTCATACATACGGCCATCTCCCAACCAAGTGGGGTTATACCAAATTTGACTCATCCACCCAACCAAGTGGGGATATACCAATTGTTTATACATGACAAAAACAAGAAACATTACATCATCCATCCCATGCATAGTGGGGTTACAAATTAGGTCTTTTCATGACCTTTACATTAAATGATATGCATAACATATATAACAGAGACCAAATATCTTAAAAAATAACATGATAGTCATCAGCAACTATCATATGATCTGTATCATTAGCAGCATCTATCTACAACATCCAGACCAACAACCTATATATGTTCATCATTAGTTCCCAAAATATCATCAACCTATGTCAAATCATGTCGACACATATCAACTCATCCTCTTGATCTCATCAAGATCAACTTGCTTCGTTCCCTTATCATAACCTTCCATGAATCAACTAAGTATATGTCATATCTCTAAGCGGTAGCACAAAATCATGCACATCATATCATAGACATCATTATCAAGAATCACATGTTATTTCCACAAGAATCTTCATTATATCATCATTAGGAAACATCCCACATCATTAACCATGATAATCAACATATGTGAGTATCAACCTATCATCATAAAGTGAGAAATCATCATCATTGATTAGATACCAAAGACTTCTAGACATAATGTCAAAAATGCTTTATTAGAAGCATACCATGTTCTCCCCTTGAACCTTTTCACTTTCAGATCTGATCATTGCATATGTCAATAAGAGATATCAAAGCATCATCATCAATCAGATATACATCAAGTTATCAACAACTTTATGAGGACCAATATATTTCCACATGTTATCAGTAGATTGTAACCATCATCAAACAGAGCAGATAATTGATAGAACCATAGAAGACCCCTTTTTCCTGAGTCTGGCCCATTGCTTTTCTTCAAACCAACATATACGCGATTATGCCGACAGAAACCCACGTATGTACGTGACTACGGTTCATGAAACTCACGTATAACGATATTTATCTGAAAAAAGTAGGGTTAAATAGCAGGATGATGCAGCTACTCCCAACTTTTGTCTGAGATATTCAAATGTCTCTATTTGCAGTAGTTTAGTGAATATATTAGCAACCTGTTCTTTAGAGGGAAAATACTCCAATTTGACCTTTTGTTCAAGCACTTGTTCACATAGAAAATGATATTTGATGGGTATGTGGTTGGTGTTGGAGTGCATGAGTGGATTCTTTGAAATACTGATGGCACTTGTATTATCACATAAAATGGAGATGGGTGGAGTACATGTGATCTGAATGTCTTGCAAGGTTTGCATCATCCAAAGTAGTTGTCTGCAGCAAGATGCAACAACCACGCATTTTTCTTTAGCTGTAGATAATGCAATTGAACATTGTTTTTTGTTGAACAAAGACACTAACCTGGAACACCACCACTAGTGTTTTTTCTGTCATCAACACTTCTTTCCCAATCTACATTTGTATATGCATGAAGTGTAAGATTTGTATCTCTAGGATACCATAAACCAAAGTTCTGTGTTCCTTGAAGATATTTGAAAATCCTTTTGGTTGCCTAAAGGTGTGATTATTTTGGATTTTCTTGGAATCTTCCAACTATTCCTACTGCATACATGATGCCAGGTTGGGTACCTATTAGATAAAGGAGACTGTCAATCATGGATATGTAAGTTGGTTGATGTACTGTTGTTGATTCATCATTTGAGTTCAGATTGCATCCTATTACCATTGGAGTACATAATGGTTTAGAATCTTCCATGCCATACTTTTTCAAGATCTGTTTGAGATATTTGGTTTGGGAAAGAAAAATACCATCTTTATTTTGTTGAACTTGTAGACCAAGAAAATAGGAAAGCTCACCAAGCAAGGACATTTCAAATTCTTTCTGCATCATGAAAGAAAAATTCTGACACATGGATTCTTCATTGCTACCGAAAATGATATCATCAAAATAAACAACAATTAATATCAATTTATTAGTGTCAATATTTGTATATTGATTGCTATCTGCTGACCCCTTTGAAAAACCCTGTTGGTGGAGATATTTGTCAAGATGGTAATACCAAGTCCTTAGAGCTTGTTTTAGACCATAGAGAGCCTTTCTGAGTCTGCATACAAGTTTTACATCATTTCTAAGAAATAATCCTTCAGGTTGTTCAATATAGATTTCTTCTTCTAAGTTTCCATTAAGAGAGGTAAATTTTACATCCATTTGGTATACTTTGAATTTTTGAAAACTAAGCAAAAGAGCAAGAAATATCCTTATGGCTTCAAGTCTAGAAACAGTTGCAAAAGCTTCTTCAAAATATATACCTTCTTGTTGGGCATATCCTTTACAAACAAGTCTAGCCTTGTTTCTAATAACTTCCCCATTTTTGTTTGCTTGTTTTTGAATATCCATTTAGTTCCTATGACATTCTTATCATGAGGTCTAGGAACTAATTCCCAAGTATTATTCTTTTCAATTTGCTCAAGTTATTCATTCATGGCCCTGACCCAACATTCATCTTTGCATGCTTCATTTACATTTTTAGGTTTGGTGGAAGATAGTAATGCTAGATAGCTTGAGGCTTCTATAATAGTTCTTCATGTCTGCACACCTACCTCTTTTCCCCTAAAATTTGAGTTTCTGGATGATTTTTCTAAACATACATGGATGGAGTCTTTTCTTCTACCATTATCTCTTCTTTTGGTGCTTCACTAGTTTCTTCTTTAGAATCTGTGTGATTTGATGTAGGAAAATAATCCTCATCTTCTTCATTGTCATAATCTGGTTTTTATTTGTTTTTTTATTTTTGCATGTTCCATCAACCACAACATCAATACTTCCAATAATTTTCCTAAGTCTTTTATTATAACGTTTATATCCTTTACTTTGGGAAGATTAGCCAAGAAGAATACCTACATCTACTCTGGGTTCAAACTTACGAAGTTTTTCATCAGTCCTTTTGATGTAACATTCGCTACCAAAAACTTTGAAGTATTTTATAGTAGGAGCCTTACCATACCAAATTTCATGTGGAGTTTGATGTTAGTAAATTATATATTACGGAGTAATGGAACACATAAAATATTGCATAAATATAAACACAGAGAATGCATAAAACAAAAGAGACACAGATATATGTGATTCACCCAGTTTGGGCTACGTCCACGGAGAAACATCCAGTCCTTGTTTTTATATTATCCAACAAACTGAAGAGATACAACCTACATCAGACCCGCTGTAAATTCCCTCTTCGCTCTCAATCTCCTCTCTCTTCCTCACTCAGAATACAAATATACATAGATGCAATACAATTCCCTCATATATAGTGAGGGGTTGCCTTCTAGGGAAAAAAAACCCAAATTAAACATAAATTCTACTGTCAGATCTCCTCCTAATGAATGGCCTAGACTGACTACAAAATTACAACATTTTACAAGGAAATTTTACATCTATTCTTAGCTTTAGGGGCACTGCCCATGATCCCCCTGCCGGGGGTGGGGGGGGATCCCAAAGGTCACAGCTGCCTCCCCTAGACCCACCCTGCAGCGAATATTTTACGAGCGGAGTTGCCACCCCATTACAAACTGGGGTCCAATGCAGCGATACCTTTGAATACAAAAGATAATTAGGATCCACACCCAACATTTGAGTGTTATTTACCTGAACATTTGCTTGGTTGAGAATAGTGACAGCGGTGAATGCAGCTTCACCCTAGAAGGTTGCACGAGTTCCAGATTCATCTAGCATAGCTCTAGCCATTTGTTGAACAGTTCTGTTCATTCTTTCTACCACTCCATTTTGCTTAGGAGTCCTTGCAGTGGAGAACTACCTTTTTATTCCATGTTATTCACAAAATTCAAAGAATTCATCCAAGTTAAATTCCCTCCTCGATTATATCTGAGGCATTTGATTTTGCGATCTGATTCATTTTCAATCAAAGCTTTGAAGGCTTTGAACTTTTGAAATGCTTCATATTTATGCTTTAGAAGACCTCTCCAACACATTCTGGAAAAATCATCAATGAACAATATAAAGTATTCTTTTCCACGAGGTGACCTTTTCCTTGATGGTCCACATAAATCAGTATGAACAAGTTCAAGAGGCTTACTAGCTGACCCTTCTTTTCCAATGAAGTTAGATCTGGTTTTCTTACCGAATTGACATGGTTTTCATATTGTATTTTTAGGAATGATGATATCTAGAAGATCACGAACAACCTAGAATCTGCATGCCTTTCTTATTTTAGAAAATATTAGATGTGCCAATCTTCTCTGCCATAGCCATTTTTCATCATTTTGGCTTAGATAGCACTCTTGTGGTCCTCCCTTGAGTATGTATAAGTTGTTTGGATTTCTTGTACCTTTGATCATAGTTTCTCCTGTATCAAGCTCATGAACAACACATCCATTTGATCGAAACACCACTTAATTTCGTTGATCACACATTTGACTAACACTTAGCAGGTTATGCTATAGACCATCAACATACATAACATTCCCTCTTTAACTATTTCTTCCAAAAAAACAGAGTCTTTATCTTTTATGACAACAGGAGTTTCATTCCCAAATGAGACATTCTTTTTCTTTTCTAAGGCATTATATGAGTGTAGTTTTTCTTTGTCACCTATCATGTGTTTTGAGCATCCCGCATCAATGTACCACTGGTTTTCTTGTCCTTTTGCATACAAGGCTATACCACATATTTCTATTTGTGGTTCTCTCTTTCTCCATATTTTGGGATTTAATGGAGTTTGCTCCTTTTAAGATATTTGCTGAAATTTACTCCTGCATTCAGATTCTTCATGGCCAAAGTTGTTACATATTGAGCATTCTATTTCATTTTCAAGAAGAGGAAAGTTATTATAGGAACTTTTCTTGATCCCTGTCACATTCCTTTGATTTTGTGCTTCTCTAGTCATGATGGTTTTGTAAGCAACACATTGAGTAGCTTTGTGTCCAGAATTATGACATGAGAAACATTTACCATTGAAGAAGTTCCCGCGATTATCAAATCTATTGAACTGGTGATCGTAGTTTCTATTCATCTTTGAAGCAAATTGAGTATGACTTACCTGAGGTTACTTGTGACTTATGTTCATCCTTGAAGCAAATTGAGCCTGATTTACCTAGTGATCTGCTTTATGCCTTTGCTGACGATTGTCATACTATTCATTGTTCTTTGTTGCATCAAGATAGCTTTTAGTGGAGGTTGACGACTTTTGTGATTGAGGTGCATATTTAGTATATCCAACACATGTCTTTATCAGAGGAGAACACTGTACTTTGACAATTTCATTTAAGGTTTCTGATCCTTTAGAAAATCTAAGATTGACAGATTTTGTTTTCACAAGATCCTTTCTTAGACCCACAATTTCACATTGTAGTTTTTCATTGTGTTTTTCTCTTTTAGCAAGTTGATATGTCAAGGTATCTATAATCATATTCTTTTCTTCTAAAGATATTTTGAGTTTAGAGATTTCTTCATGAAGGTCATCTTCTTTTAAAGCATCCAAAAATTTATCATCTTCATGAGCCATTAGAAGTCTATAGTCATTACTATTTTCATCTTCATCACTATTTGATAATCCATCGCTATCTTCATGAGTATAATAACTCTTTTTACTTACACTTTTTTCTATTGCATTTTTCAGATTCCTTCCCTTTATCATATTTATCTTTATGAGTACATTTGGTAGCATATTGACCTACTCTACCACTGGTAAAACATTTGAAAGGTAGTTCACCTCTAAATCTTCCACAACCCCATTGAAGCTTCTTGACAAAGTTTACTTCATCTTCTTCTTCTGAAATATGTCCTGATACATTGAGTTCTTATTTTCCTTTTGCTGAACCTTTAAATGTGGCTTCTCTCATATCTTATGGGGCTCCTTTCTCATCTCAAAGGCAGTTAAGATTCCACGAAGTTGTGTCATAGTAATAGTCTATAGATCTTGTTTTTCTTCTATGGAAGATACTTTTGACTCAAATTTAGCAGACAAAGATCTTAAAGCTTTCTCAACTAAGGTAACTTCCTTTATCTCTTCACCTAGATTCTTCATGCAATTAACAACCTCATCTATAGGTAAGAAGTAACTAGCTATACTTTCATCATTGTGCATCTTAAGAGTTTCATATTGAATTATGAGAGTTTGCAGTTTAACACATTTTACCTGAGAGTCTCCTTCATAGCTTAGAATGATTTTATCCCATATTTGTTTAGCTGATTTGAGTTGCATAACTTTGACAAACTTTGATTGTGACAGACTTCCCAATAATGTATTGACATCCCTACCATTGGTTTCATATTGCTTTTTACCTACCATATCTGTAGGAACTGCTAATGGAAATGTATATCCTCCTTCCATGATTTCGCAGACATCTGTTCCAAGTGATTGAAAATAGGTTGTGGTTCTTATATTCCATTTAACAAAGTTGCTCCCATCAAAGATTGGCAGTCTCATGGATCCCCTGGTTTCTTGATTACTCATGATGATGAATCTTTCCTCAAGCGATCAAGGTTCTTCTGAAGGACCTTCTTTGATACCAATTGTTGGAAACAATACTAAGTGGGGGGTGAATTAGTATTTGTAACTAAATAATATTTCATTTCCATAGGCATATTTGTATCTGCTACTTATCTAAGTGAACCAATGTGTACACATGATTGTTATTAAAGCAACCAATGTATATGCAGAGAAGTTTTGATTTACCCAATTTATCATGCATTGAACTTTAACCAGTATGTCAGATATTAATTAAAGAGTGAAGTAAAAGCATAATAAATCATTACACATAAGCATCACACATGAACACCAAGATATAAGGTGGAAACCCATTGTGGGTAAAAACTACCAGCAATTGTCATATTTATCTTCTTTTGATAATAAGAAAAATCTATTTACAATTTTGTACGGGTGCAGACTTATACCAATATTTAATCTTCTACCTATAGAAGGTTGCAAGCTTCTCTCGTTTTCTAGCTACTACTAGAAGGGAGCTACAATCCCATATCTCTTGTACTAATCGATATATTTGCTAGTACGTAGGCGTCGACTTACAAAAGGCTACGATATTTTCTCTTCCTCTAGGGCCCACATTTCATAAATTTTCAGACTGGATCGATCAACAACATCATAACCACAACCGAATCAATCAATCACTTTGACAACCCATCAATCTGATCATTCAGAATACTGTCACCAGAATATAGTAACCAGAAACCAAACCAGAACCCAAACCTCTGCAACAACAAACAAAACCAACTAAAACATATTTTATAAGGTATACGCTACTTCAATGTGTCGAACCTGCATGTATATGCACTTTTCTCAAAGCCAACCAGCGTATACATCTGCAAATATTAATTCAGAATTTTGCAGCTATTCCAAACTTCAGTTATGCCCAAATCATATCATTTACAGAATAATATATGCGTCAGTATTCAGGTCTAGAATATACATGAGCAATAACACATAATGATAGCTCATTTTACGCCTTAAGATCCCGATCCATCATTAGATCTAATCCATCGTCATCCGCTAAGGTTCATCCTTGGTTCAGATCCAACAATGCACTATATAATCCAATAACCTGCATACTAGATCTCACACTTCATCAGATATACAATACTTGCACACCTTGGCCTAATGATCTTCTCCTCCTTTTATAGTTTTAGGCCTTTCTCAATACCATAGACCAAAACCACTTAGGACCAATACCTTGGACTAAATACCTAGGGTCAATACCTCGGACTAGATAGCTTGGATCAATACCGTGGATCAAAATACCATGGACCAAATACTTCGGACCAGAAACTTAGTTTTCCAAGGTATACACACTTTTCCTTCTGTGAAAGTGCATGTGTACGTATACGTGACTTGTATACAGTGAATCTGCATGTATACACAACTTGGTTAATGGTGAATGTGCGTATACCTTTCTTTCTTCATTTTGTGAAGACTAGTCTGTAATTCTTTGTTGTTTACTTGCTATACTGTGATCTTTCATCTGAGTGAGTTGCCATCAAGGACAATACCTGTATCATAATGGAAACATGAAGTCCATAAAAGATTTCTAACTAGCGCATTGTGTTATGTCTTATTTGCTTGTGCAAAATATTTTTTTGCACTCCCTAATCCTTTTATCAAATTTTCAAACCCTATGATTGTAAAAACAAATTATAACATAGTTTTCTTTCCCCATATCAACTTTCAGAACAAAATAAAAAATCATGATATAAAAGAAAAGACTAACTACATTACGACTATTACAACTATTTCCTTGTTTAATTCAACGTTGAAAAAATAAAAAATAAAATAAAATTTAACTCATTCTACTATCAATAAATATTTCATTTTCCTTAATTTTGCTATATAATCAATTTGTAAAAAAATATACCCCTTTAAACACCATGTTGATAATCTTTTCAATTGTGCCAAACTAATATATATAAATAGTAATCCAAACTTAATAAAATATTATAATTATTATTAAAATATATATATAAATTTATTCCAAATTATCCAAAATAATTATACAATCAATTTGTTAAAAAAATATACCCCTTTAAAAACCTTTTTATAATCTTTTCAATTGTGCCAAACTAATATATATAAATAATAATCTAATTTAATAAAATATATATAATTATTATTAAAAAAAATCTAAATTTATTCAAATTATCCCCTAGAATAAAATGAACGATAAATCTCCTTACCAAATCTTAAAACAAAAAAGTTAAAAACTTGTTTGATTTGATTACTATCACATTCTTCAACTACATTTCCAGCTATATTTTAATTAAATATATTTCTCGTTACCTACTCCTTCAGCAATACGCAATTGGCAATTAACTTTTAACCTCATTTTCTTGAGGGATGCCATGTCTTATTACTACATCGTGCTACAAATTAAATCTAAGTAGCATAAGATTTTATGTCATACTATGTTTATATACAAAATCGATGACGTGTAAATTATTTAATTTTACTTTATCATAAAAATTTTTATGAATTAAGTCTATGTACCAAAATATTTGATGTCATGATATTTTTATATATAAAATTCAGTGACTTGAAAATTAATCAAGTTGACGTATCATAATATTTTTATGTATAAATTATGTGACGTGAAGAATAATTAATTTGGAAAATTAAAATTCAATTTAAAAAAAAAAATCAAAGTTGCACATAAAAACTAATTCTAAATGGGTTTGGAGTTTGCCTTAAAATCGCTTCTGTTTGGCTAAGATCTCGTCTTGCTTCTGTTTGGCTAAGATCTCGGACGTAAGGAAACAAGTTAATAGCCCAAGACCTAGAGGCATCTCAGGAGCGAAAGCCTGCTCCCTTAAGGACCAACGTGGTTTTCCTTGATAACAGTGATAAGTCAAATCCAACATTAGCAGATAGCAATCCTCACTGTTGGTTTGACATTTGAGTTTGATAGATTTTGCCACCTTCCTAAAAAAAAAATCCAAAATTATAAAAAATCCCTTAAACACTCCATTGTAAAAGTACAAAGATTACACCCGAAAAAATTCTTATATAAAAAATAGCAATTTGAAAACATTTTCCAAAATACAAAGTTCTCATTAAAAAAAATGTACATTTTAATCATATTACAACCGAACATACAAATTGGATTGATAACTATGAAATTAATTCACATTAACTACATCTCAAGTCACATAAAATCCATATCCATAGCGTCACTTTCATATATGAGGACAGTGGGGCTTTCAAGATGGTGAAGTATAGCACACATCTCTGATTAGTGTGCACCCTCTTGACTTTACTTATGTCCATTGTTGAGAGTTGGCTCTTCTGCAAGCTGTTTATACCCTAGCGGGGTGCCAATCGGCCTTGCAAACCATGAATGTAAACATGCATCGGGAGCTCTCCACTGGACTGCAGTACTGCCATTGAGAGAGCGAAAGGAACTCCAATCATGCATAATCAATCTTAAATCACCAATCTTGGCCTTCATGCCTTTACAGCGATTGGCATGCATTGTGAACACATCCCTCAGTCCTGCTCTCGGCTCACAGAACCCACTGATGTGTTGGGGATATTTTTGGTAAAATCCCAAAAACAACAATAAAAATTCACACACAGAGACAATGCTCTGTTTTCCCTTTTTCCACAGGAATTTTAACACAGCAGAAACATAAAAAAAAATTCCTGAGCAGAGAGGACAGAGTTTGCATACACACACCAAGGATTTCTATTCATTAAAAGATTGCTATTACAGATTATGATCTTCCTCTCTTGCAGAGGGATTCACCAATAATAATTCACCTCTGTATAAGAATTACATATGGATAATTTTTCACGCTGCAGCCTGTATCCTTTTACATACACAGAACAACTCATACCCTTTTACATACACAGAACAACTCATACGCACTGCTGTGCCTCCCTTTCATTACATTCATTTACCAAAAAAAATTACATACATATATGACTACAGGAGAGGTTACTTACATCGCCATACTTCCGTAAAAGAAAGACAGTAAAAATTAAATGGTCTTACTGGCTTTTACTGGTGCCCATACTCTCGCTCACGCAAAATTAAAAACTTCACTTAAACTTACCAACCCACAGTAAATTGCATTCACTGTTTACTGAGAAAACTTACGGCAATGTAACTTTTGCTTCACGTTGAATTTAGTTTCCAGGCCTTTACTTCAACCATTATACAATATGGTTTTAGAAATCCATCGGGTCCGGACTTCATCGCATGGCACACACATATGCAAAAGTGTGCACCCATGGTTTCCACGATTGCGAACTCCCGATCACAATCTCTGTCGATACCTCCGATATAACATATTTTAATATATGCATAAAAACATTAAAAAAAAACATAAAACAAGCCACTTCCGGAACTGAAATAACTTTAAACAAAATGTTGAATACCCATCGGGTCCGGGATATCAGGTCGCAACATATCTCATGGTAAAGGCTGCCCATTTGGTTTCCGCCGATAGCGATATCGACGATCGCACATCGCAAATAACAAACAAAACTTTATGAGTCTCCACTTCCATTTCGCCGATGCGATATCCGTTGTTCGCACATCGCTAAATCGCTGAACTGCCTGCCTGCGCTGATGGGATCTCCCGACGCGAATTTAAGTTTGATGCCGTCGCTGCTCCTGCACGGCAGTTGGAATTAACATTCCAACACTCCCCTTTAATTTCAACTGCTGGGCATTCAATCGTACCCAAACATTTCCTCAAAAATTCAAAGCTTTTCTGATCCAATGGCTTTGTTAAAATGTCTGCTACCTGTTCTTGAGTCCTGCAATGTTCTAGGACAATTTCTCCATTGTTCACCAATTCTCTGATGTAGTGAAACCTTGTATCAATGTGTTTCGTTCTCTTATGAAAAACTGAATTCTTTGACAATGCAATAGCTGAGCTATTGTCACAAAAAATCACTGTCGCTTTTGCCTGCTCTTGGCCTAAGCTTCTCAACATCCTTCTCATCCAAACTGCTTGGCATGCTGCTGCTGTAGCTGCCACATATTCAGCCTCTGCTGTAGACAATGCTACAATGGATTGCTTCTTAGAAGCCCATGAAATGGCTCCTGAACCCATATGAAAAACATAACCGGAAGTGCTCTTCCGATCATCTATACTTCCAGCCCAATCGCTATCGGTGTAGCCAACTAAATCTGAACTTTCTGAAGAAGTATATAAAATACCAAATCTTTTTGTACCTTTAACATACCTCAGAATTCTTTTTGCTACTTGCCAATGTGTTTCTTTTGGACTTTCCATGAATCTGGAAATTAAACTGACAGCAAACATTATATCTGGCCTAGTCGCTGTTAAATACATGAGGCTGCCAACTATGCTCTTATATAAGCTAGGATCGAAATCCTTGTTGCTGTCCTCTTTGCTGAGTTTTAATCCCATTAATGTGGGAGTGATTGCTGCCTGGCACTCTTGCATATTAAATCTGCCCAGCACTTCATTTACATATCTCGCTTGAGAAATAAAAATTCCTTTTTCATTTTGATCTACTTCTATGCCTAAGAAGTATCTCAAGAAACCCATGTTAGTCATTTCAAATTCATCTTTCATGACTGTTTTGAAATTTTTAATGAGGTAATCATCATTACCTGTAAAAATAACATCATCAACATATAACACAACAATTAAAATCTTACCATCTTTTTCTTTGATGTAGACGGTAGGTTCTCCCTCACATTTGTCAAACTCATTTTCCAGTAGATATAAATCTATCCTACTGTACCACGCTCTTGGTGCTTGCTTCAGCCCATAAAGAGCTTTCTTCAATCTGCACACTTTGTGCTCTTCACCCTTCTTCTCATAGCCTAGAGGCTGTTCAACATAAACCTCTTCCTTTAACACTCCATTTAGGAATGCTGACTTCACGTCCATTTGGTAGACTTTCCATTTGTTTTGTGCTATTATGGATAACACTGCTCTCACGGTTTCCATTCTTGCAACCGGTGCAAAAGTCTCCTCATAATCTCTCCCATACTGCTACTTGTACCCTTTGACAACCAACCTTGCCTTGTGCCTTTCAATTTTGCCTTCAGCATTGCACTTGGTCTTATAGACCCATTTAACTCCAATGACTTCTTTACGTTTTGGTAGCTCAACCAAATCCCATGTCTTGTTTCTCTCTATGGCATTCATTTCCTCATCCATAGCTTCTATCCATTTCTTATCTTTGATTGCATCTTCGAAATAAATAGGATCATCAACATGACAATACAAAGCAAACAAGGAATTCATTCCTTCATCATAAATGTCACTCAAGTTTCTAAATTTCTTACCTCTTTCATTCGGTGTGCAAGTGCTTGAAGGTGCACTTGAATTTCCACTCTGTGGTGTGCTTGGAGAAGCACTTTCATTTCTCCTCAAGGGTGTCTCTTGCTGTCCTTGTGTTGGCGCTGCTGTTTGGGAATGTGTTTCAACCATCTCCTCATCATCTCCATCATGAGACAAACAGTTTTTAACATTCATTGTTTTCTCTATGCTTCCATCCCAAGCTTCCTCCTCAATAAATTGAACATCTATGCTCACAAAAAACTTCTTGGTAGATGGGATATACAATCTGTAAGCTTTGGATTCTTCACTGTATCCAATGAAAAGACATTTCTCCTCTTTGCTGTCCAACTTCCTCCTTAGCTGATCTGGAATGTGTGCATAGGCCACACATCCAAACACTTTCATGTGGGTGACTCTTTGCTTTCTCCCACTCCATGCTTCTTCTGGCACTTTGTTCATCACAGCTTTTGTAGGACACCTATTCAAAATATACGCTGCACAATTTACAGCTTCGGCCCAATAATCATTTGGCAAATGTTTTGCCTTCAACATGCTCCTCGCCATATCCATGATGGTCCTATTCTTCCTCTCAGCAATTCGATTTTGCTGTGGGGTGTACCTTGCTGTGAATTGCTTGTGAATTCCATTTTCTCTGCAAAACCGTAGGAATTCTTTGGAGATATACTCACCTCCTCTGTCAGTTCTCAAAACTTTGATACGCAGGCCACTTTCATTTTCCACAAGTGCTTTGAAATTTCAGAATTTTTCAAACACTTCACTTTTATTCTTCAAGAAATAAACCCAAGTTTTTCTTGTAAAATCATCAATGAAAGTTAGAAAATATTGGTTGCCTGCTAGTGATGGAGTTTGTATTGGTCCACATACATCTGAGTAGACAATCTCTAAGGGTTCTTTTTCCCTTATGCTTTTCCCTGATGGAAAACTTTCTCTGTGTTGTTTCCCCAAGATGAAACCTTCACAAAGGTTGTCCGGTTTCTCTATCAATGGTAATCCTCTTACCATCCCTTTTCTACTCAACAAGTTAAGACCTCTAAAGTTGAGATGCCCAAATCTCAAGTGCCACAACCAATTTTCATCCTTTGGCACGCTTTGGAAAGCCTCTTGGGTAACTGCTGCAATTACTTCTTTGTTTTTCAAATCTTCCATTATTCTAAGAGGGAACATCCTGTTCCTTGTCATCTTTACTTCAACAATACATCTTTTGCTGGGTACTATATCCATGATGGTGCATACATCATTCTTAAAGAAAACATTGTAGCCCTTATGGACAAGTTGTTCAATACTCAAGATGTTACATCTCATACCAGGGACATAGTAGACATCTACTATGGTTTTCTTTTCACCCTTCTTGTAAATATTTTGACTTTTCCTTTTCCCATAACAGAAATTTTGCTATCAGTCCCAAGTGTAACTTCTGATTTCACGCTTTGATCTAAAGCAGAAAATAGGGCTATGTTTCCTGTCATATGGTTGCTGCAACCTGAGTCTAAAAACCATAAGTCTTCACTATTTGTTTCAGCCATGTTACAAGCTAACAACACATTATCTTGACTAATGCTTTCTCTAATGACATTGGCATTTGGTCTATTACTGATATCATGCTGCTTCTTCCTACATTCACTGGCATAGTGCCCATATGTTTTGCAGTAATAACATTGGACATTGGATTTTTCATACCTTTGTCCTCGAGCATGATTTTGTCCTCTTTATTGGTTGTTGCCTTGGCCTTGGTTCTGATTTGGATTGCTACCTCTTCCTTGAGCATTTGCTGGGCTGTTCCTTCCACCTTTGTTTTGGCTTCTGCCTCTCTCTCTTGTTTCCTCTGCCTTGACCTCTTCCTCTTCCAAAGGACATATGGGTCTTGAAGGCTTCCTCTAGAGATGAGTTTTCATTTCTACTCAACCTCTGCTCATGTGTTATGAGTGATGCATGGAGTTCATCAACTGAAAAGTTTGAGAGATCCTTTGTCTCTTCTATGGTGGTAACAATCACATCAAACTTTGAGAGTAGGACCCTCAATAGTTTCTCCACAATCCTCCTTTCTTCAAGAACTTCTCCATGAGTCCTCATTTATGTGACCAAACCAATCACATGTGTGAAGAATGAGTGAATATTGTCTGACTCTTTCATGTTCATATTCTCAAAATCTCTCCTCAACAACTGTAGTTTTGTTGTCTTCACTTTCTCCATGCCTTGATAGGCTGCCTTGAGGGTTTGCCATGCTTCTTTGGATGTCTGCTGCTACTATCCTTGGAAACACACTCTGGTCCACTGCTTGATACAAAAATACAAGGGCTTTTGAGTCCTTTTTCCTATTGCTCTTCAGCAGATCCTTCTCTACTAGAGTTAATCTATTAAACTCATTTTCATCTGCTGGTTCTTCATGACCATCTTGAACTAATTCCCATAAATCTTGACAGACAAATAGAGATTTCATAGTTATTGCCCAGTAGTCATAGTTTTTCCCATTGAACTGTGGGAGTTGGGGGTTAAACATACCCATACCAATGCTTGTGCTGGCCATTCCTTGCATCCTTAGTTATGCTTCAATTTCTTGACTATGTATTTTAAAACAACTGACTGCTTCTTCAGCAACACATAAAAAACTTTGTGAAATACCTGTATCTTTTTGACTGAGCCTTCACTCTGCTGGAGAAGATCTACTGTTGCAACAAAAGATTCCTCCCTTCAGCTTCTTTGTCACCTTCAAAGAGCCTAAGCCTGCTCTGATACCACTGTTGGAGATTTTTCTAGCAAAATCCCAAAAACAAACAATTCAAGCACACAGAGGCAATTCTTTGTTTCCTTTACTCCAGGATCTTTTTGCACAGGGAAGCTTTTAAAAAAAATTAATTGAGAACAGAGTATTTCACACCCATAACACTTTGTATTCATTAAAATAAAATGCCTGATACAAAATTCATCCTCTTTGACTCAGAGGGATTCACCAAAAGAAACATTCAGTAAAACTCTGTCTCTTTTACAAAATTATTTTTACACTGCTGTGTAAAATCTTCATTCACTGCTGTAAAATAAATTTACATGGATTTACAGTTGTAAAAGAGCTTTTACATTTACCACTTCTTGTTTCCCACTATTGTGCATATCAGAAAATAAAAATACAAAGAAATACAAAAACTCTCATACTTCTTCTACGCACTGTTGTGCGATATTCTCTTGCAAAAAATTAACAAAGTTCAACTCCTGGAAAATACCTACGCTCCACCATTTTCTTTATGCACTGCTGTGAAATTTCTCTCACAGTTTTTTTTCGCTCTCCCGAGCTCTCATATTACTCAACACCTATGACAACTTATTAAATCCCTTCATGGAAAAAGTCTGCAGTCAACCAAGCTTGTATTTTACTCCACGCAACATTAACTGCAGGCTCGTATGCAACTTGGAGTGCAATCAATGGTGGAGAACGATGGAGCAGATCGGACGAAGGAGGAGACATCGGACGAGCACTTTTGACCGACATTTACCTTTCGAGAAGTTGTCAGAGGGTGATGTCATGCCTCATCCATGCGTCAACCTTTGAACCTTCTCGGAGCGCCTAAGTACGGAAACCACTTCACGCAAAAGCGGTTCCGAGAAATTTACCGGGCATTTATGGTTTCACTTTGGTGGTTTTGGGCGTATTAAATGCAGGCCCGTTCAGGTGATCCATGGTTGAAATTACAATTTCAACACTTCTTAGAGTGCATTCTGTTATTGTTCAACAATCTTCTTCTGCTAGATATAATGACGCCGACGACAAAAAGAGACAACACAATGCTCGGTTGCTGGCTGCTAACAGCCAGATTGGAGGTTTGATTGGAAAAGGTGGAAATAACATTCAAAAATTGAGGAGCGAATCCGGGGCACAATTTCAGATACGGCCAAAATATGAGTTGCCAGCCTGTGCTTTTAGTTTTGGTGAATTCATTGTCATATCTGGAGATGCAACCGCTATCAAGAAAGCACTGTATGCAGTTTCAGCTTTTCTGTATAAACACCCACCTAAGGAGCAAATTCCTTGGACTGATATTTTATCTGCAATGAACCCAACTTCACTCCTTCCTTCTGGTGTGCCCGCATTATTTACTTCGCCAAATTATGTTCCACAATGAGATTCACTGTTTGCTCATCACAGTTCAGGTGCTCGAGTAAATGGTACTTATGCCTCCGGCCATTTACGAGCACTGGGAAGATATGGAAGTGAAGCTCGAAGCTCAATATGGCCTCTTACTTATAGCCCTACTCTTCCCATTGCTCCGAAATCTGGGAATTCCGCTGTTGAGAAAGGTTCGGAGGAGTTTTGTATTCGAATAGTATGCCCAAATGATAAAATTGGAGGTGTGATTGGTAAGGGCGGCAATATCATCAAAAGCATGAGGAAAGATACAGGAGCAAGTATTAAGGTTGAAGACGCACAATCAGATTCAGATGAATGTGTAATTGTGGTTTCTTAGACAGAGTTGGCTAATGATGGTGTTTCACCTACGCTTGAGGCAGTCCTCCAATTGCAAGGAAAGACTAGTAGTGACAATGACAATGATGAAGGTGGCATTTGTACAAGGCTTCTTGTTTCGTCCAAGCACATTGGTTTCCTTCTTGGTAAAGGTGGCAACATCATCAGTGACATGCGGAAGCACACTGGAGCAAATATTCGCATATTTCGCAAAGAGGAGCGACCAAAATGTGCCTCCGAAAATGAGGAGCTCGTTCAGGTTTCTGGAGACCCCAGTGTTGCTAGAAATGCACTCATCCAAATTACAAAAAGATTGAGGGAAAATATTTTCAAAGATGTGGATGGTGCTACCAACTCCCACTACCAACTCCCACACCCACACTGTGCCTCCTTTGTCTAGTCTATCTGTGCCCATTGCGAACCCTCTTTCATCATCAAATTATGGCAGTAGGCAATATGATCTAGCATTTCCAAGGTAGATCAGGTGCTCCATTATAAAATGTTTCTTATTTTTTTAATTCATATACGATATGATTATCAATTCGAGTTTGCTTAATTTATTTTATTTAAATTCATCGGGTTAATGAAATAAATTGAGGAAATTCAAAGAAAAAAAAATATGATGTGAAGAAAAAATTTAAGTGGTAAGCATACATTATAGCAAAGAACATCAAATCATTCAATAAAATGATTAAAGGATTAACAAGATTTAGATGGCAAGTATTGGTCCATGTCTTGAAGATTCTACTCATGATTTATGTGTTAAGGGCAAGTGTTAGTCCATGTCTACATTGATATACATAATTGTAAAAAATGTTTGTCTATGTCCATTCATTAATCTACATTCTCTCATCAAATGTTGCTCCATCTCCATGTATTATTGGGGAAAAAGAAACTTGACAACACTATATACTAATAAAGCACCATGTTAGTGAAAAGTGGAAAGACAAAAAAATTGTACTTATAGCTAAATACTTCTTGGAGGAGGAAATTATAGAAGATAAAACCATTGAAAATAATGTTCATTTTCAAGTTGTAGAAAATAGAGGCCCTTTAGAAATGGATATTATGATGCATCTCTTGGATATGGAAGAAGGTGATATAATTTACAACATGATTAGAAGGACCATTTTCAAGAAGATTCCCACATAAACCAAGGTGAAACTTTGCCTAAGTATAGTGAGAATTGACTTCATAAAAAACATCTTGATTACTGAAGTGAGAAAAATGAAGGTGAATATTACGACTTACATACAAATTGGATGTGAATGTTTCAAGTGCGTTAATGGGACATTATGAAGAGTCAACAATGAAAGAAAAGTAAAATAGAGAATAATTGGTGTATAAAAGGTGGAAAATTCCACTGATCAACGTATATCAACCACATAAAAATGTTTGTGATAGCTATAACCACATTGAACCATAAACACCTTGGTTGACCATGTTTGACATTTCTAACTATCGTTGACCACAATTGACAATTATGAGTCATTAGAGCATGGAATGTTCTAATTTGATTATGGTTGGCCAATGATGACTATGCTTGATCATGGTTGAGCTACCAAAATGTGCTTCTAGAAATGAGGAGCATGTTCATATTGGAGTGCCCAATGTTACAAGATATGTACCCATCCAAGCTACAAGAAGGCTCAAGGAAAATATTTTCAAAGAGAAAGATGGTGCGCGAAACAATGACACTGTACTTCCTGAAGGCTCAAGGAAAATATTTTCAAAGAGAAAGATGGTGCGCGAAACAATGACATTGTACTTCCTTTATCTAATCTACCTAGTGGAATTCCTATTTCATCAAACTATGGTACAACACAATACCATTAGAATTTGCAAGAACTTGGTAGATCAGGTTATTTACTGTAAAATGTTTCTTAAATTTCTCCATTTGACATATAATAATAAAAAATTCATTATATCCACTATAGAAATATATATATAATATGGGGTATGATTTTAAGTTTTCCTAGTTTATTTGAATCAAATTAATTATATTTAAAAATAAAGAAATTGATTGTACATATAATTTGATATCTAATTTTATATTTATAATTAAAAAAAATTTGTAAAATAACTTTATTTTTATAATTGAATATTTATAATAAATTTCTCTAAATGAAAGAATTTCAGAAGTTAAAAGAAATTTCTTGCCTTTCAATAACGTTATTATACATACAAATTGGTTTTTGAATATGTAATTATGAAAATTATATTTTATAAATAATTAACAAAACGATTCTCAAAACATAATAACTTTATTTTGATAAAATACTTTATTCCCTTTCAATAATGTTATTATACATACTAATTGGCTTTTGATTATGTAATTATGTTTTTATCCAATCTTATTCAATATAGAATGATTTTAAAAATACGCAATTTTATATATAACTTTCTTTAATATGAAATAGAATTAGCTAGTTGATGGTCCTTATTGTGTATCGAAACTTTCCAAACTTACAAGTCAAAGTGCAGGTAATTTTTGTAGAACAAAGGACCATTATGAAGAATATTTCTATAGAAACCAAGGCAATTTTTTTCTTATGTATGGTGACATTTGACTTCATCAAAAGGAGTTTGGTTGTTGAGGTGAACAAAATTTTAAAGGCAAAGATTAAGGGAAATTGGGTTGGCACTTCATGTACTCAAAAAACTATCCCCAATGGATTGAGATAATACCAATGGATGTAACTAATTTATGGAGAGTGAAAAATTAGATGCAAATGTTTAAAGTTTATTAACTAGACATTATCAGAAGTAACTCATGGTTCAATAGGTGGAGAAGTAGAAGAAAATAGAACACAATGTGTCTAAACATGGAGGAATTTCAAAAAACATAGGGAGAATGATGTGGAGCATCCATCAAATCCTCTATGTGACCTAGAAATTCAAGTAATGATCTCTTCTCATCAATTGTAGTTCTACTAGAAATGCTCCTTATTTCCTTTTCTAATTCCAAATTTTCTTGCATTTTTCCAAATAGTATGTTCGTTCCATCTCTTTAAAAAAAATAACAATGGAAGATGGTAAAGAAGTTGCAAATTTTCTATTAACACATTAGTTATAGGTCTGCAATCAAAAGTAATATTGTTTTATGACATCTCCATGAAACTCAACTATAGAAAAGATCATTTAAAAAAAAAAAAATTAACAGATCTTTGACGCACAACTTATATCTCAATTCCATACATATAATCTCTCTTTCTATTTAATTACCCACTTAGACATGATATCCACAAATGAATAAAATGGTTTATAAATGTATTTTTATATAATCGACATTTACACTGATAACCTCTTTGAAGTTGAAAATGGGTAATGATTCTAACTTCTTTGTACTATATATATATATAGATATTTAAAAGTGTGAGTGCCAATGCAACAATCTAAAGTAGTCAGATTAACTAAGTTTTGCATGTATATATCATCTTTCCTTTAACATACTACTCAACTTATTCATTTACTATGTGCCCTTAATACTTTGCTAAATAGTTTTATTATTTTCCTTTATCAATGTAATAAATGGATTTGAGTACATAGTTTTCATTCATCGCACTATATAGTGCATATGGGATTTTATTATTCATTTTACTAATGGTATCATGGGGATTTTTAATCCACCTTTCAACCACCATACATACATATCTTACACCTAAGGCACTGTTGTTTGCAATTATGTATTGAATTTTGAATTCTCTAGAGATTTGTATGTTGCCTTCATTGGTAAGTTTGAGGGTAAAAACATAGAAATTAATTATACAATTACGGATCTTCGAATGTTTATCATGCATCTGTCATCTTGAAAATTGAATGGTCAGCCTTCCTCCTCCTTGGTTTTAGGGTAACCACCTCGGGAGCTGCAATGGGCTTAGTTCATTGTAACATCTGTGTTTGAAGAAAAACCAGTGCTCTTCTTATGTTCATGCTAGGGTTTCTTGATTATGCCTTATCATGGAAAAAAACCATAGTGACTATAATATTGTGTCTGGCTACCCCAAGTTCATAGTTTTTAAATTTCACCCCCCTCAAAGGATATTCACAAGCGTAACTTATTTTTTTGCTCGCAAAGTTCTTTTCTTTCTTTTCTTTCATTCAACGATTTACCTTGTAAATCCATATCTAACCTTGGTTTTATTTCGGTGATTATCATATGAAGAGAATTCCTCTCGGGTGCATTCTACTCAAACATTGTATACCAGCAATCATGTCTCACTCTAGGTTGTGTCTAACTTCTTCCAAGTTTCTCTTTCTTTTCATTTGATGGTTATAAGGTTGACAATTTTTGTTACATTTCACCGTAAGGGGTATTTTTAATAAATAGGTGGTTCTTCCCAATGCGGTAGTCATAGAATAAACAATGAGGAAAGGAGCTATGCACCACTATAGGGAATCTACATTATATAGGCTCTAGGGTTTTCAACTCATGAATTCTTTTATTTATTTCTCATGATTTTATTATCGATAATGCCCATTCTTCTTAGGGTTTATTCAATCGCTTAATTTCATATTAGTATTTCATATTAGTTCCATGGTGTGAACTACCAAAATGTGTAAGAGTTCATTCTTACTTGGTTTACTTCTTGTCTGCGACATATTTTCCAATTTTCCCAAATTTTTAATTTTTCACATTTCTTCTCTTTCCAGGTCTACACTTGTTTATGGGCAAGCCTTTATCTCTAAATTTAGAAGGTGATCTGAATTCTTCTCTGAATTGATACTATTTATCGTAAAGGTATAACCCTTAAGGTTTGACTCTCGATTCTCCTTTGGGTTATTAGCGGCTTATGGCCTGAATTGTCCATGCCATTTCACTGCAATATTTTATAAAGTATTGGGTACTTTTTAATGATTGTTGTCTTTAATTCTTAAGCTATCTCTTTTGACACGTTGTAGCTTTCCATGGACTATAAAAAAAATATTCTGATTATAATGTAGTCTCTTTAAATGGTTGATGGTGTTGACAAGTATTGATCCATGTTTTGAATATTCTACTCATGATCTATGTGTTAAGGGCATGTGTTAGTCCATGTCCACACATTGATATGCATGCTTGTGAAAAAAAAATTTCCATGTCCATGCATTAATCTACATTCTTCCATCAAACATTTCTCCATGTCAATTTATTGTTGGCATAAAAGAAACTTGACATCACTATATACTAATAAAGTGTCATGTTTAGTGAAAACTTGAAAGACAAAAAGTTTGTAGCTAAATACTTCATGGGAGAGGAAATTATAGAAGATAAAAACATTGAAGATAATGTTGATTTCCAAGCTCTTGAAAATAGAGGATTTGTATCTAAATACTTCATGGAGGAGGAAATTATAGAAGATAAAACCATTGAAGATAATGTTGATTTGCAAGTTGTAGAAAATAGAGGCCCATCAGAAGTGGAGATTATGATGCATTTCTTGGATATGGAAGAAGGTGATATCATTTACACCATGTTTGGACGAAGGACCATTGTGAAGAAGATTCCCACATAAACCAAGGTGAAACTTTGCCTAAGTATGGTGAGATTTGACTTCATAAAAACCATCTTGTTTACTAAAGTGAAAAAAATTGAAGGTGAATATTGAATTTCATACAAAGGAGTTTGGTTATTTAGGTCAACACAAATTTGAAGGTGAATATTACAAAGCAAAGTGGGTTGGCAGTTCATGCACTTGAAAAATTATCCCTAGAGGATTGGGAGAGCTTGGGGTGATCAATGGAAATGAATAGTCTTTGGATGTTATGGGTGTATGGATGCTATGTGAAAATGTCATGTAAACTTTACTAAGATAATAAATATGCAAATCCCTTTTTTAATTATTATTTAGAGGCATATTTCATAGTTGTGTGAATGGAGTTGTGCATATATGGTTGTGCACGTGCGAAGGTTATACGAAGAATAAATGCATGTGTGGAATTTGTGTGGAATGAGGGAAGTGTAGAGGGGTCTTTTAATTGTAATATGTTTTCATAATAGTTTTATTATTAAAATATTTCACGGCATGCGAAAGTGCATATAATAGAAGCTTGAAAGGTTATTTCACACAATGGACTATGTTGCTTAGAGGTAGCGTGTGCGGAGAACAAATGCCTCCTACACATGATATTTGGGACCCATGTTTATCAATATTAGTTTCAAATGTCAATGGTTGATGGAAGGGAATTGTTGAGTCCAGAGATGGTTGTGCGTGAGATATTTTTACACATAAATGCTTTTTCTTTGTGGTTTTCGTGCATATGCATTTGTGTCATGTTGAAAGTGTACGAAAATCATGTTTTTAGATTTGATGTTTTGTTGCTTATGTGGTTTTTTGAATGCGCAAAAAGGTGTGTAGTGAGTGAATTGAATGTTGAGATGAATTGTATTTACATGCAATACAAAATAGTGGCAGGTGGTGGCTAATGATGGTGTTTCACCTACATTTGAGGCATTCTTCCAATTGCAAGGAAAGACTAGTCTAAGACTAGAGACAATGAAAATATTGGCAGTGCCATTTGTTCAAGAATTCTTGTTCCCTCAAATCACATTGGTTGCCTTCTTGGTATAGGTGGAAACATCATCAATGAGATGTAGAAGCACACTTGAGCAAATATTTGCATATTTCACAAAGAGAAGCTACCAAAATGTGCCTCCCAAAATGAGGAGCTCATTCCGACTACTAGAGATACACTCATCCAAATTACAAAAGGCTAGAGATGCACTCATCCAACACCTAATCCCACATAGTGCCTCCTTTGTCTAGTCTATATGTGCCTAGTGAAATCACTCTTTCATCATCAAGTTATGGCACCAAGATATATGATCTAGGATTTCCAAGATAGATCAAATGCTCCATTGCAAAATGTTGCTTATTTATTTTTAACTAATTTTCTTAGTACATATTATATTATAAATATATGATGTATTATATGATTATCAAATTTGAGTTTTCTTAATTTATTCATTTTAAATTCCAATTGGGTTAATGAAGCAAATTACAAAATTCAAGGATATACTTTTATATTTGTAATTAAAAATTGTAAAAAATTTTGTCTTGTATTTATTTATAAATGTTATATAAAATTATATAGTAAATTAAGTTAAAAGTAAATAGATATTTAACAAACATAATTTAACAATTTTCCATGAATGAAATAATTATATAAGTGAATAGAAACAATTTCCCTTTCTATAATGTTATTATATATACTTAGTAGCTTTTTATTGTGTATCTTAGTTATATTGTTGATATAACAATGCTTATAATTCAATGAGAAATGCTTTCTTTTTTTCAAAGATTTGAAATAGATTTTCATAATATAGACTGAAACTAGGATGCAATAAAAATATGATTTGAATAAAAAAATTAAGTTATAAAAATACATTATAACAAAGATTATCAAATCATTCAATAAAATGCTTAAAAATTAAGAGGATTGAGATGACAAGTATTTGTCCATGTACTGAAGAGTCCGCTCATGATCTATGTGCTCATGGCAAGTTTGGGTCCATGTCCATCCATTGATATACATGCTCCATGTCCATTCATTATTGGGGAAAGGAAACATAGGAGCATTGTTTACTAATAAAGGGTCATGTTCCTTTCCATGGACCGTAAGAAATTTTCGTTTGATTATAGTGTAGTATCTTTACATCATTGGTGTTGTTTTGTATAATTGTTAAGTTTTCTTCACGCATATTTCTTGTTCTCATTATTTGTTGTTAATTAAAATATCTTTAAATGAGGCATTAGCTTCTGTATTTTCCAAAAATGGTGTTTATGTCTAATCCCCGTGAGGGAGATACAATGGATAAGTGAAATAGATTGAACCATAAATAGTGATGATATTTTTTATTGTTAGTGAAATTTATGTCCATGCCTCGTCATGCCTCGTCAAGCACTATAACATTCGCTTCATTGTCAAGTTGCATTAACTCTCCATTGTTGGTTGTGTTGTCAAAATTTTAACCAAACTTTTGGGAAGGTGCTTAATATTTCTATTTTTGCATAAATGCAAAAGTAATTTTCAAATTTTGAGTAAATATTATTTCTAATTTACGATCAGTTGAGGAAGCTCTAATGGGACATAATTCCCCAGATAGGGGGTGTTTGATTTTCATTTTTTTCTAGTGTGTGATAATTCATTTTAATTAAAATAAAAGTAATTTTATGAGAACCTATTACAATGGAGAGTGCTCTGACACTGCCACTGTTATGTTAGTGCTCTACTCAATGATGTAAGAATTGATGCAGTTTTAAGACGTTATTATGTTAGTGCTCTATTCAATAATGCGAAAAATGATGTGGTTGCAGGTTGTTTGCATAGGAAGTGGGGATTCTGAACAAACGTCGAATTAATATTATTATGTTTCCTTGTGAGAAGGAAAAAGTATGTACGGGAGGGTTGGGGTCCTTTGCATACTAAGTGTTTTGATACTGATGAACAATGTTGTAATTAGTATGGTTTCATTGTGTAGAATGGTCACTATGTGAATGTCTTGAAGGATTTTTGTTTATTATTATTTAGGAACATATTTCACAACTATAGAAGTAGCTGTGCAAAGTTGGTTTGGGAAATCTATTTGTTGATATGATTGCAAGATACTGTTATGATAATGCTTTGTTCAATGATGAGAGAATTCTTGTAGTTGTAGGTTGTTTGTATAAGCCCCGAGGGGGAGTTAACCAATGTCAAATTAATATTTTTATGTTTCCTTGTGCATATTACAATTTACGTTTGGGAAAGTTGGGGTCCTTTGCATAGTGAGTGTTGGGGTTGTTGTCTGAGACATTTACTATTGAGAGGACGAAGTTATGTATGTATGGCTATTATGTGAAAATGTTGTGCAAAGTTTACTAAGATAATAAATATACAAATCCTTTTTTAAATTATGATTTAGGGGGATATTTCAAAGTAGTTGTGCGAAAGAAGTTGTGCATGCATGAAGGTTATATGGAGAATAAATGCATGTTTATAATTTGTGTGGATTGACGTAAGTGTAGAGGGGTATTTTTAGTTGTAATTTGTTTTAATATTTATTTTATTATTAATAGATTTTCCACAATGCAAAAGTGCATATAGTAAAAGCTTGAAAGCTTATTGCACATAATAGACTACGTTATATGGAGGTAGTGTGTGTGGAGAACAAATGCTTCCTACACATGATATTTGGGGCCCACGTTTATTTAATATCAGTTTCAAATGTCAATGACTGATGGAAGGGCATTGTTGAGTCCATAGGTGGTTGTGTGTGAGATATTTTTACATATAATTGCTTTTGCTTTATAGTTTCACGCATATGCATTCATGTTATGTTGAAAGTGTACGAAAATCATGTTTCTAGATTTGATGTTTTGGTGCTTATGTGGTTTTCTAAATGCATGAAAAGGTGTGTAATCGATGAATCGAATGCTAAGATGAAGTGTATTTACCCACAAATTTATTTTGTATTAATCACAGCATAGACATCGAGACAACGAAAAATCTGGATGGAGGTTTTATCTTTGTAGTGCGTTTCAGACAAAAAATAATGGCAGGTGGTGACTAATGATGGCATTTCATCTATGCTTAACACAATCCTGCAATTGCAAGGAAAGACTAGTGGAAGCACCAGTGATAATGAAAATGAGATGTGGAAGCACACTCGAGCAAATATTTGCATATTTCACAAAGAGAAGTGACCAAAATGTGCAACCCAAAATGAGGAGCTCGTTCAGGTTACTGGATACCAGAGTGTTCCTAGAGATGTACTCATCCAAATTACAAAAAGGCTGACGATTTTTTTTTTGAAATATATGGATGGTGCTACCAACACCCACACCTACATAGTGCCTCCTTTGTCTAGTGTAAAAGTGCCCAGTGCAATCCCTCTTTCATCATCAAGTTATGGCACAAAGCAATATGATCTAGGATTTCCAAGATAGATTGGATGCTTCATTGTAAAATGTTTCTTATTTATTTTTTAATTAATTTTGTAAATACATATTATATTATAAATATATGTTGTATTATATGATTATCAAATTTGAGTTTCCTTAATTTATTTCATTTAAATTCATTAGGTTATGAAGTAAATTGGCGAAATTCAAGATATACTTTTATATTTCTAATTAAAACATTGTAAAATAACTTATCTTATATTTTATTTATAAAATGTTAAATAGAATTATATAATATAAATAATTTTGAAAATAAATAGATATTCAAAACATAATAACAATTTTCCTTGAATGAAAGAATTATATAAGTGAATAGAAACAATTTCCCTTTCAATAATGTTATTGTATATACTTATTAGCTTTTTATTGTGTATCTTAGTTATATTGTTATAAAAATATGATTTGAAGAAAAAAATTAAATATGTAACATATATTATAACAAAGATAGCGTTTGAACAGGGTACTTCACCATGTTTTAATGTTGTGTACATTGCGACTTTGATGTCAACCAATTAGATGTATGGAGATTTATGATTTGACATTTGAATGGTTCACTGATATTAGAGATCGGTGAATTAAATCAATATGTCCTTCCTTTAAATATACATGCCCACTTTCCTTAACAATGGTCACTTCCATTTTATGAAAGGTGATAAAGGTTGGATTTGGTGCTACAAAATTACCAGATACAAATCTAATTAGAGATCGATATTGAAAGCCAAAAGAAATGGCTAGTGTTGAACTACTAAACACTTCCTTGGTAAGGTCGTCACACACGTGATATTAATTCATTTCAAATTTATTTGTTATTTAAGATGGTTTATGCTATTCAAGAGAAAAATCATTATCTAGTGTTTTTTGGTGAATAATTTATTGTTGGTAACCTCTACTAGGTATGTATCCACATACGAGGTGTCCATACAAAATTTCATATTTTCCAAAATGGTGTTCATGACTAATTCCCATGTGGGATATACAATGGAGAAGTGAAATAGGTTGAACCGGAAATAGAGATGATATTTTTTATTGTTAGTAAAATTTATGTATATGATGGTTTGTTATGTAAATAGAGGCAAGTAAAATATACAAACATATAAATAGTTAAGTTTTATTAGTCCCTACCTCATCAAGCACTATAAAATTCACTTCATGATCAAGTTGCATTAACTCTCCATTATTTTGTTGTGTTTTCGCAATTTTAACCAAAATTTTGGGAAAATGTTTAATAATTCTATTTTTGTATAAATTCAGAATAATTTTTTAAATTTGGGTAAATGTTATTTTAATTTCCGATTAGTTAAGGAAGCTCTAATGGGACATAATTTCCTAGACGGAGGGTATTTTATTTTCACTTTTTCCCAATGCCTGACAATTAATTTTAAAAATTAAAATAAAAGTAATTTTGTGAGTGCCCATTACGATGCTGAGTGCTCTGACACTTTCACTACTATGTTATTGCTCTGCTTAATGAGGTGAGAATTGATGCAGTTTCAGGACATTATTATGTTAGTTCCCTATTCAATAATGTGAGAAATGATGTGGTTTTAGGTTGTTTTCATAGGCATGGGGGGTTTGACCAAATGTCGAATTAATATTATTATGTTTCCTTGTGTTGAGGTAAAAGTATGTGGGAGAGTTTGGGTCCTTTGCATAGTAAGTATTGTGACACTCATGAATGATGTGGTAATTGGTATGGCTTCATTCTACAGAATGTTCACTATGTGGAGGAAAAAGTATGTGTAGGAGGAAAAGGATCTTAAGGGTGCTAAATAGACTATGTTTTCAATCCTTGTGAAGAAAATGTGTTGTGTGGTAAAATGAATGTGTGGAAGACTTTTCTTTTTAATTATTATATAGGAACATAATTCACAACTACCGAAGTAGTTGTACAAAGGTGGTTGTGCAAAGCCACTTATTGATACGATTGTAGAACATTGCTATGATAATGATTTGTTCAATGATGTGAGAACTATTGTAGTTGTAGGTTTTTTTTATACGCCACAATGGGGAATGAACAAATGTCGAATTAAATTTATTATGTTTCCTTGTGCGGAGTACAGTGTATGTTCGAGAAACTTGGGGTCCTGTGCATGGTAAGTGTTGGGGTTGTTGTGTGAAACGTAAATTATTGTGCAGAGGACAAAGTATGTGCGGGAAAACTGAGGTATTTTACATAGACAGTGATGATAAATAAACTATGATCTAAATACATGTGAAAAAAGGTGTTGTACAACAAAACAAATGTGTGCAATGCTTAGTATTTTTTAGTTATTATCTAGGAACATTTTTGGAACCTATGGAAGTAGTTGTATGAAAGTGGTTGTGAAAAGCTAGATGCTCAGAGGTATCATGTGTAGAGTTTCAAATTTCAATGATTGATCAAAGGGTGTTGTTTAGTGCAGAATTAGTTTTGCGGAAAAAGTTGTGTGAAGGCGGTTACGTGTGTATGGATGTTATGCGAAAATCTTGTGAAAATTTTACTAAGATAAAAAATATGAAAATCCTTTTCTAAATTCTTATTTGGGGGCATATTTCAAAGTAGCTATGCAAGCGAAGTTGTGCATAGATGGTTGTGCATGTACGAAGGTTATATAAAGAATAAATGCATGTGCGAAATTTGTGTGGAATGGGGGGAGTGTAGAGGATTCATTTAATTGTAATGTGTTTTGATATTAATTCTATTATTAATGCATTCCGCGGGATGTGAAAGTTCATAGAATAAAAGATTTAAATCTTATTGCACACAATAGACTATGTTTTTTGGAGGTAGCATGTATGGAGAACAAATGATTCCTACACATGATATTTGGGACCAATGTTTATTAATATCAGTTTCAATTGTCAATGACCGATGGAAGGGAATTGTTGAGTTTGGAGGTGGTTGTGTGTCAGATATTTTTACACTTAAATTCTTTTGCTTTTCGGTTTCGCGCATACGCATTTGTGTTATGTTGAAAGTGTAAGAAAATCATGTTTCTATATTTGATGTTTTGGTGCTTATGTGGTTTTCTGAATGTGTGAATAGGTGTGTAGTTGATGAATTGAATGTTGAGATGAATTGTATTTACCTGCAAATTTATCTTCTATTAATCAGAGGATAGACATTGGGACAATGAGAAATATGGATGGATGTTTTATCTTTGTAGTTTGTTTAAGATGCAAAATAGTGGTAGGTGGTGGCTAACGATGGTGTTTCAACTATGCTTGATGCAATTCTCCAATTGCAAGGAAAGACTATTGGAAGCACTAGTGACAATGACAATGATGAAGGTGCCATTTGTTTAAGACTTCTTGTTCTATTAAAGCACCTTGGTTTCCTTCTTGGTAAAGGTGGAAACATCATCAGGGAGATGTGGAAGAATACTGGAGAAAATATTTGCATATTTCGCAAAGAGAAGTGACCAAAGTGTGCCTCCCAAAATTGTTGACGGAAATGTAACTAGGTTCAATCTTCACAAATGTACTTTCGATATTTGTATTTATCCAAGAAAATAAATATTATTTTTATGATATATGTCAATGAGTTTCTTTCTCATTGAAGTAGGTCTATCACATGTTAACGTATTATAGGTAATTCAAAAGGTCAAAATAATTATGTTAAATACCTTAAGGGTATGTTACATTGTATATAAGAGTGAAAGAATTCACCTCCAAGAAACGTTAAGTCTCCTCCTAGAAAAGACACCACCAAAAGAAGAAATGTCACCATTAAAAGAACCCTTCAAGGCAAAGGAAGTCAAGTCGGCCTCAAAACACTAAATCGGCCTACAAGTCAGCCTAAAGGAGGGACAATCCTCTATATATAGATGTTGTCCACTCCTCCAAAGAGAAGGCAATCAATATCTAAAATTAGCAAAGGAGGAAGTCGAGAAAAAGTGAAGGTAAAAAAGTCTAAAGGGTCTCCAAAGTGCAGTGAAGTAAGAAGGAAGAAAAGTGAAGGTGGAGCATTATTTCTAGGGCTAGAAATAGTCACGCGTGTGAAGAAAAAGAGGTCAAATTTGTGGGTATGACATCATGGAAAAACAGTCCATGAATTAGTGGTGTGGGTTTGAAACTAGGCCTACAAGGCCTCCCATGACAAGTGAAGTTCAACCTATCTCTCTAGCAAAGGAAAAAGGACCCTCATTCTCTAGGGTACCTCTCACACATTCGAGAATTAGGGTTGCAGTTACACTAAGCCTACCACTATACATCAAGAAGGGACTCAGATGATCAACAAAATCAAGGAGTATTCTTAGGTGAAGGATACCATGAAGTAAAAAAAAAGTATCTCTTCTAGAAGGTATACTAAAAGTGAAAAGAAGAACAAAGTGTCATAAGAAGGATGAAGTCTCGTGGAATGAAGTGCTAGAAGGAGGTGGAAAAAGTGTCGGGGGAAACATAATGTAGAGAAAAGGAAGAAATTGACTTGTGCATGGAGGATCTTCTAGTCAAGGTCTAGGGTTTGGCATTGATCAGGAAAGAAGCTTCAATAAGATAAAACTTACTGATGGATTTTCCTCTCAAGAGAAGAGAGATTTTGGCCCTGATAGAGAGTCAGTATCTTGTGTCCTTGTTTTATGTTTTGAGAGAAGTTTGATGAAGTACACACACTTGCATTAATAAGATTAAGCCAACAAAGAAAAGAAAACTAAAAAGAATTCACAAATTGTTATCTAGTCCAGAAGAATCACTCTACACATAATTTTCCTACATATTTCAACAAAAATCAGGAGCTCGTTTAGGTTACTGGATACCTGAGTGTTGCAAAAATGCACTCATCCAAATTACAAAAAGTCTAAGGGAAAATATTTTTAAAGATATGGATTGTGCTACCAACACGGACACCCACATAGTGCCTCCTTTGTCTAGTTTGTATGTGCCCATTTCAATCCCTCTTTCATCATCAAGTTATGGCACAAGGCAATATGATCTAGGAGTGTCAAGATAGATCAAATGCTCAATTGTAAAATGTTTCTTATTTATTTTTTAATTAACTTTCTATATAAATATCATATTATAATTATATGTTGTATTATATGATTATCAAATTTGAGTTTGCTTAATTTATTTCATTTAAATTCATTAGGTTAATGAAGTAAATTGATGAAATTCAAGATATACTTTTATATTTGTAATTAAAAAAATTGTAAAATAATTTATCTTCTATTTTATTTATAAAATGTTATATAAAAATTATATAGTATAATTAATTTTAAAAATAAATAGATATTCAAAACATAATAACAATTTTCCATGAATGGAAGGATTATATAAGTGAATAGAAACAATTTCCCTTTCAATAATGCTATTGTAGATACTTATTAGCTTTTTATTGTGTATCTTAGTTATATTGTTGATATGGCAATGTTTACAATTGAATGAAAAATGTTTTTTTTTAATATTTGAATTAGATTTACATAATATAGACTGAAATTAGCATGTGATAAAAATATGATGTGAAGAAAAAAACTAGGTTGTAAACATACATTATAACAAATATGATCAAATAATTCAATAAAATTATTAAAAGATTAAGAGGATTGAGATGACAAGTAATGGTCCATCTCCTGAAGATTCTACTCATGATCTATGTGCTCATGGCAATTTTTGGTCCATATCTATGCATTGATACATATGCTCCATATCCATGCATTATTAGGGAAATGGAAACATGGCAGCAATGTATACTAATAAAGGGCCACGTTTCTTTCCATGGGTTGTAAGAAATTTTAATTCAATTATAATGCAGTCCCTTTACATTGTTGGTGGTGTTGTTGTACGAAAGTGGTTGTGCAAAGCTAGATGTTTAGAGGTATCGTGTGCAAAGTTTTGTTTTTCAATGATTGATCAAAGGGTGTTATTGAGAGCCGAATTAGTTGTGTAGACAAAGTTATGTGGAGGTGGTTATGCATGTATGGATGTTATGTGAAAATGTTATGCAAAGTTTACTAAGATAATAAATATGTAAATTCTTTTTTAAATTCTTATGTGGGGCATATTTCAAAGTAGTTGTGTGAACGAAGTTGTGCATAGATGGTTGTGTATGTGCGAAGGTTATACAAAGCATAAATTCATGTGCAGAATTTGTGTGGAATGAGGGAAGCGTAGAGAGGTATTTTAATTGTAATGTGTTCTAATATTAGTTTTATTATTAATAGATTCTACGAGATGTGAAATTGCATATAATAAAATATTGAAAGCGTATTTCACACAATGGACTATGTTGTTTGGAGGTAGCATGTGCGGAGAACAAATGCTTCCTACACATAATATCTGGGACTCACATTTATTAATATCAGTTTCAAGTGTCAATGGCTAATGGAAGGGCATTGTTGAGTGAGGAGGTGGTTGTGCGTGAGATATTTTTACACATAAATGCTTTTTCTTTTCTCTTTCTCACATATCCATTTGTGTTATGTTGAAAGTGTATGAAAATCATGTTTCTAGTTTTGATGTTTTGATGCGTATGTGGTTTTTAGAATGCGCGAAAAGGTGTGTAGTTAGTGAATTGAATGTCGAGATGAATTGGATTTACCCACAACTTTATTTTCTATTAATTAGAGGATAGACATAGAGATGATGAAAAATATGGATGGAGGTTTTATCTTTGTAGTGTGTTTCAGACGCAAAATAGTGGCAGGTGGTGGCTAATGGTGGTGTTTCACCTACGCTTGAGGAAATCCTCCGATTGCAAGGAAAGACTGGTAGGAGCACTAGTGACAATGACAATGATCAAGGTGCCATGTGTTCAAGACTTCTTATTCTATCAAAGCACCTTGGTTTCCTTGTTGGTAAAGGTGGAAACATCATCAGTGAGATGTGGAAGCACATGATTAGAGAAAATATTCACATATTTCCTAAAGAGGAGTGACCAAAATGTGCCTCCCAAAATGAGGAGCTCATTCAGGTTATTGGATACCCTAGTGTTACTAGAGCTGCACTCATCCAAAATACAAAAAGGCCAAGGGAAAATATTTTGAAATATATGGATGGTGCTAACAACATTGACACCCACATAGTGCCTCCTTTGTCTAGTATATATGTGTCCAATACAATCCCTCTTTCATCATCAAGTTATGGCACAAGGAAATATCTCCTACTATTGCCAAGGTAGATCAGATGATCCGTTGTAAAACGTTTATTATTTATTTTTTAATTAATTTTCTATATACATATTATATTATAAATATATGTGGTATTATATGATTATCAAATTTCAGTTTGCTTAATTTATTTCATTTAAATTCATTAAGTTAATGAAGTAAATTGACGAAATTCAAGATACACTTTTATATTTTGTAATTAAAAAATTGTAAAATAATTTATGTTGTATTTTATTTATAAAATGTTATATAAAATTATATAGCATAAATAATTTTAAAAATAAATAGATATTCAAAACACAATAACAATTTTCCATGAATGAAAGAATTATATAACTGAATAGAAACAATTTCCTTTTTAATAATGTTATTGTATATATTTATTAGATTTTTATTGTGTATCTTAGTTTTATTGTTGATATAGAAATATTTATAATTCAATGAAAAATGTTTTTTTTTTTTTAATATTTGAATTAGATTTTCCTAATATAGACTAAAACTAGCATGTAATAAAAATATGATTTGAAGAAAAAATTTAAGTTGTAAACATACATTATAACAAAGATGATCAAATAATTCAATAAAATTATCAAAAGATTAAAAGGATTGACATGACAAGTATTGGTCCATGTCCTGAAGATTCTATTCATGATTTATGTGCTCATGGAAATTTTTGGTCCATGTCCATGCATTGATATACATGCTCCATGTCCTTACATTATTGGGGAAAGGAAATATGGAAGCATTGTATACTAATAAGGGGCCATGATCCTTTCCATGGGCTATAAGAAATTTTCATTTGATTATAATGTAGTCTCTTTACATTATTGGTAGTGCTTTGTATAATTATAAAGTTTTCTTCAGGCATATTTCTTGTTCTCATTATCCGTTTTCAATTAAAACTTCTTTCAATGAGCCATTACTTTCTCAAGAATTTCTTATCTTTCTTTATATCTATATATACAAAAGTAGGTTTCTTTATTGGTAAGGAAACTTCTTTTTACCAATATTATTGAATAGCTTAGTGGTTAATTAGTTATCTATTTTAAATATGAATTGTTCAACTCTTATTTTGAAATGATAATGTTTGTACAAGGTACTTCACCATGCTTTAATGATGTGTACATTGTGACTTTGATGTCGATCAATTAGATTTACAAAGATTTATGATTTAACATTTGAATGGTTCACCCCTATTACAGATCGATGAATGAAAGCAATATGGCCATTCCTTTTGATATATATGACCAATTTCCTTAACAATGGTCACTTCCATTTTATGCAAGGCGATAAAGGTTGGATTTAGTGTCGCAAAATTACCAAATACAAATCTAATTGGAGATCGATATTGAAAGCCAAAAGCAGTGGCTAGTCGAGCACTACTAAATACTTCCCTAGGAAAGTAGTCACAAATGTAATATTAATTCCTTTCATAGTTATTTGTTAGTTATGAGGGTAACCTTTGCTAGGTATGTATCTGCATACGCGGTGTCCATACAAAATTCCATATTTCGTAAAATGGTGTTCATGATGAATTCCGTGTGAGAGATACAATGGATAAGTGAAATTGATTGAAATATAAATAGAGATGATATTTTTTTATTGTTAGTGATATTTATGTATTTGATGGTTGGTTATGTAAGTATAGGTAATTAAAATATATTTAAATATAAATAGTTAAGTTTTATTAGTGCCTACCTCATCAAGGAGTATAAAATTTACGTCACAGTCAAGTTGCATTGACTGTACATTTGGTTGTGTGTTCGCAATTTTAATCAAGTTTTGGGAAATTGCTCAATATTTATATTTTTGCATGAATTAGAAAATAATTTTCAAATTTTGAGTAAATGTTATTTCTAATTTACGATTAGTTGAGGAAGCTCTGATGAGACATAATTCCCTAGATGGAGGGTGTCTTATTTTCATTTTTCCCCAATGTCTAACAATTCATTTAAAAGTTAAAATAAAAGTTATTATGTGAGAACCCATTACGATGGTGAGTTCTATAACACTGTCACTTTTATGTTTTTTCTCTACTCAATTATGTGAAACTTGATGTAGTTTTGGGACATTATTAGTGTCTATTTAATAATGTTAGTAATGATGTGGCTGTAGGTTGTTTGCATAAGTAGGGGGGTTTGAACAAATGTCGAATTAATATTATTATGTTTCCTTATGTGGAGGTAAAGGTATGCGTGGGAGAGTTTGGATCCTTTCCATAGTAAGCATTATGATACCGCTGAATGATGTGGTAATTGGTATGGTTTCATTGTGCAAAACATTCCATCTAGAGGATGAAGTATGTGTAGGAGAACTGGGATCTTAGGGGTGCTAAATAAACTATGTTTTCAATCCTTGTGAAGAATAATTCTTGTGAAATAAAATGAATGTGTGGAAGGCTTTTTGTTTTTAATTATTATTTAGGAACATTTTTTGCAACTTCAGAATTAGTTGTACAAAGGTGGTTGTGCAAAGCTACTTATTGACACAATTGCAAGACACTGTTATGATAATGTTTATTTCAATGATGTGAGAATTCCTATGGTTGTAGATTGTTTGCATAGGCCCCAAGGGGGATTGAACAATTTCAAATTAATATTATTATGTTTCATTGTGTGAAGTATAGAGTATGTGCAGGAAAGTTGGGGTCCTTTACATAGTGAGTGTTGGGGTTGTTGTGTGAAACGTTTATTGTGTAGAGGATGAAGTATGTGTGGGAAAATTGAGGTATTTTTCATAGATGGTGGTGCTAAAGAAACTTTGTTCTAAATCTGTGTGAAAAAAAGAGTGTTGTGTGGTAAAAAGGAATTTCTCGAAGGGTTAGTATTTTATTATCATTATTTAGGATAATTTCGGGAAATTATGGAAGTAGTTGTATGAAAGTGGTTGTGCAAAGCTACATGTTTAGAGGTATCGTGTGCAGAGTTTTGAGTTTCAATGATATTGAGTGCATAACTAGTTGTGCAAACGAGGTTATGTTGAGGTGGTTATGCGTGTATGGATGTTATTTGAAAATGTTTTTCAAATTTTACTAAGATAATAAGTATGCAAATCCTTTCTTTTATTCTTATTTAGGGGCATATTTCAAAGTATTTGTGCGAACGAATTTTTTCATATATCGTTGTGCATTTGTGAAGGTTATACGGAGAATAAACGCATGTGCAAAATTTGTGTCGAATGAGGGAAGTGTAGAGGGGTATTTTAATTGTAATGTGTTTTGAAATTAGTTTTATTATTAATAGATTCTACGGATGCAAAAGTGCATATAATAAAATCTTGAAAGATTATTGCACACAATGGACTATGTTGTTTGGAGGTAGTGTGTGCAAAGAACAAATGTTTCCTACGCATGATATCTGGGACCCGCATTTATTAATATCAGTTTCAAATGTCAATGACTGATGGAAGGACGTTGTTGAGTCTGGAGGTTTTTGTACGTGAGATATTTTTACACATAAATGATTTTTCTTTGTGGTTTCGGCATATGAATCTATGTTATGTTGAAAGTGTACAGAATTCATGTTTTCATATTTGATGTTTTGGTGCTTATGTGGTTTTCTTAATGCACGAAAAGGTGTGTAGTCGATGAATTGAATGTAGAGAGGGTTTGCCTGCAACTGTATTTTATATTAATTACAGGATATACATCGGGGCAATGAAAAATATGTATGGAGGTTTTATCTTTGTAGTGTGTTTTAGGTGAAAAATAGTGGTAGGTGGTGGCTAATGATGGTGTTTCACGTACGCATGAGGCTCCAAAATTAGTGTAGCAAATATTTTGGAGGGTTTTTGTCTCATTGTCAACATTAAGATAGGAGAATCTTGCTCTGGCAATTTCTAAGGGCTTCTGACATGTTCTCAGATATTCATCCAAACCGTTTTCATTTTCCCTACTATCAATTGTTTCAAAGGGAATTGCCTCAGAAGCATTGATGATGGTATCACATTAACCATTATCCATGTCAAAAGTATGAAACATGGCACCATTAGTTATATTGGATGAATCTCTAATGTCTATATCCCCTATTGTTATTTTATGATTAAGATTAAACTTAGATGAAACAAAATCATCGAAACCATTTTCCAGATCTAAATCTTTTGATTCCTTATCTTGATGTTCCAAATATGGCATGACTAACCCATATGAACCTAGACCAACAAGAGATATAATTTCATTTGGATATGCCTTTATTAAAGCTGAAAATATAGATAAATCATCTGAAGGAGTAGTTGGTAGGGAAGTTCTTTGTCGAGATGGATATGTATCCCATTGTACCCTTGTAGCTTGAGCACATGTATCTCCTATGGAGGATTTCCTTAAAACAATTTATGTTTGAACAAGATTGGTTCCATTAGGACTATATTTACTAGTAACATGTGACATAGGTGGCCCCATCCCTTCACTAATAAGAGGTGGTTTGGATTCTCCCTTATTTTTATCAATCATAGGGTCATGTTCTAAGGAAAAGATAGTTGGCATTGCCTTGTACATTTTCTCCGACTCGTTTTGTTCAAGAATAGGAACAAGAAAATTAGATATCATAGAAATAGATATATCTAAACTTAATTGTTTGTCTGGACTTGCAACAATTATTTGTGATTTCAAGGGAAATTCAACCAAGGTGGCACCTTCATCTACAAGGTAACAGGTCTCAAGGGATAAATGGTAAGCTACAAACACTGCATATTAAACATGTTTAACTTTGTTCAACTGATCACAATTTGCACCGATAAGCAGAACATGTAAATACAAGAGAAAATCAAGTCCTATAAATTATGACTTCAAGAAAAGAGCATATAACGTAAGATCAATATGTCACCTAGTTTGGAGATAGTCAACCACTTGAGATACTTTCAAAATGAAATTTTTATAACTTCATTACTTTGTTGGAAATATTTCACAGAGAATATTAGATTGATTTCAAGGCTCTAGCCTCCATCTGTGAATTATATTATCATAGAATAGACAATAGAAGTACCAGTTCTACTAGACATATTAGAATTTCAAGGCATATTAAGCATAAATATAATATTTATTTTAATGAGAATGAAATATTAACAACACAAAATGAATCGTAGACACTTTTCCACCTTTATAATCACCAGCCTAAGCTGGCAAACAAGTTTCAAGTTTGTATTAGAAATGTAGATTTATTGTTTCACATCACAATCTATAGGTTAGATCACTAATCAACATGAGAAACATTCCTACATAAAAATAAAAAGTTAACATTGTAAAATACCTAGTTGAACAGGTAGAGAGGGTCCACATGGCCTTCCCACATTAACAGGCATTTGAGGAGGGTTGGCCCCCCTATTTATCAAATTTTTTCCACCCATATCTCTACAAAAGTACTTGAAACCCCAATTCATCTTATTTTTCAGTTTCATACTTTGGAGTGTAGATTTGGACATCAAAAATGAGAAGAACTTAGGGTGGACAAGTTTGGTAGAACAACACTAAAAAACAACTTTGGAAAGTATATTTCAAGGGAAGAACTCAAAACAAAGTTTTTTTCCATAATAACAACACCCAAAACCCTTATTTGTTCTTCTATTTCTTAATCTCCTATACTCATTCGATGGAATCCCATTCATCATCTTGGGGAGGCTATGATCATAGAAATCATGGTGGAAGAAGTGGTGAAGAGAGAGGAGATGGTGAGGAAAGAAACAAAAATTTCCCATTGATTCCCCTCTATGGAAGTGTGTCACAGAAAGATAGAGAGAAAAAGAGAAATAAGGTGGAAACTACTTATGGAATTGCATAAATGCAAGAAAAAGTTTGGATTGATATTCAACTGTTATACCCCTTATGCTTTGGATTCCTAACATTGTGGTTTTGTAATCTATCACCCCAAAGATTGAGCCACAATTTCAAAAGAAGAATGATTACACACAGTTAGCTAGGGATGAAAGGAGGAGAAACATGCATGTTCTTGTATGTTAAATAAAGGGGAAGCACATTACCTCAACTGTTGAGGAAGCCTAGAAGAGATTAGACACCAAACTCTTGGAAATAATGTTTGATTGTGGTAGGATGGAAGAAACATATAGTCAAGTTGCCCTTGCCATACATGCATGTGGTATTCCATTTATAGATTATTTTGTCTCTGTATTGGAAATTCGTGTTTAGAGTGGAAAATGAAGCACCCATGGGTTACAAGAAAAAAAATTGAAAAAGTATGCAACACCATTCTATAGAAGGAGAAGTTGTTCTAGACTAATACAACAAACCAACCATCAATAAATTTTATAGTATGTCTCCTTTAGATCCATACTTCTTCAGAGAAATAAATGCTTCAAATGGGGAGAAATGCATTAAATGCATGGCTGAGATTTAAAAAAGTGATTGATATTTCAAATCAGGCCTATAATATTCGAATATGGATATTGATGCTATACAACAAAAATGTGTACCCAAACAAATCCCATACAACCAAATGAAGGTGTCTACATCTCACAAAATGAAAAACATGTGACTTTTCCAAAATGATAAAAAATTTAAAAGTAACTAGACAAAAATAAATATGTGTGATAAACTTGTACAAATTTTATGCCATAAAGACCTATTAAATCAAGATTTTTGAGGCCTTTTGAAAAAAATTTAACAATTACTTTGGGGGAGATTTTCCCTGAATTTTTGTAGGGCATATTTTTAATTGTACCTTACAATGCAAATACAAATACAAATATAATATAATCGATCATATTTCAATCATATTTCGTGTATACAATACAAAAAATGTGCGAAAAATTATATACCCCAAGCCCAATAAGGTTGTATGGTGACTATGCTTCAAATGTCATGAAAGTTATCACAGACACTGCAAGTTCATGTAAAGAAATTTATACAATCATTGAGTAGGTATGACCATATGTTTGGGACACCATGTGCAGTTCATAGTTTGAATCTTGCTTTCAAAGATATTATTGTTAAATTTGCAGAAATGAAGAAACATTGCAATAAAGCAAAAGAAATATAATTTTTTCATTACAAAGGACCAACATGCATAAACACTGTGTACACAATTTCCCAAGTGCCAACTTCGTAATATTGGAGAAAATATATTTGCATCACACCATCTCTTGATTTTCTTATGTGGCAATGGGGTTTCTTTGTCCTTTATGGTAGTTTGTCCCAAGTGGCAAACATGGAGATCACCCAACACTCAGAAAGAAATGCACATTGGAACTATCATTCTTGATAAGGTTTGTTGGGGCTAAATTGAGTTGTTTATTTCCATATTGAATCCATAGTTGATCCATTACAAACTTTGTGATATGCATATTCCTATGTTGGGAGACATTTATGAGCATATTGATTGTATGTTGGAAATAATTCACCAGATTCTTGAAGAGTGGGACCCTTTTTTGTATGGCACCCATTAAGGGGATAATTATCAATAGAGAGGACATATAAAATATCCCTTTGCATTAATTAGCCTATTCATTGAATCCAAAGTATACAACAAGGCTTAATTGGATAAATTTGGGAATGAAAGGAAAGCTCCAAACAACAAAGCTATTGATGGATTCAAAGCAACAATTTCTGTCATTTGTCTTTAACCAAGGGATCCCTGAAGAACTAATTTACTACATTTATCACAAGGAGTAATGAATTTGAAAATGAAAATGTACTCGTTGATATGATTACTATGAATCTTATTGCATGTTGATCATATTCTAGTTCTGAAACTTTGAAATTGCAGATGCTTTCACCTCAAGTTTTTTCATAAGTTCCCAACTTCTTAGTAGAAAAATGACTATGGATCGCCTATGGGTTCATCCATTCAGTGAAGAGAAACAAAATTGCATCAACTAAGGCAAGGGATCTTGTTTACAATCAAGAAAATATTCACTTGATATCTCAATATAGAGGCACGGCTTCAAAGTTGTGGGATGTGATTCCCGAAAATGTACTTGTCGATATGAGTACTATGAAACTTACTACAAACTTATCATATTCTAGTTTTGAAACTATGAATTGTAAACACTTTCATATCATGCTTTTTCGCAAGTTACCATCTTCTTAGTAGAAAAAATACCAAGGAGCACTTGTGGGTTCATCCATTCAATGAAGAGAAACAAACTTTCATCAACAAATTCAATGGATATTGTTTACAATCAATAAAATCTTCACATGGTATATCAATCAGTGTTGCAAGAACTGATCCCCCCAAGTTTATAATCTGAAACCATGCACTATGTGGATCCCCACCCAAACTTCCCTAAAAAATCACGTCCCTGATTTTTCAGAAATGTAATTCCTCAAATTTTTCATGCTTCCACAAATTTCACCCAAATCTGAAAGTTTCCAACTAAAAAAACCTCAAAAATGTAGAAATGATGAATTTCTCCACCATTTCACAAATCTAGAAGCTGGTATGGAGTTGATGTTTGCCTTCCTCTTAGTATACAAATATTGAAATTAAATTCTACATTAGTGGTAAATGGGCTTAATCCTCAGCCATCAGTGATTCTCATATGTCTCAATAGTTTGTGATTAATCAAATGGTTGGTGAGGTATATTGTGTTGCACTGACCATGTTGGTTAAATTCAATGACATTTTTGTTCATTTGGTAAAACCCTTAGAAGCTATGTTTTAGAGTGAATTTCATAGTCATGCTACAAACATCTTTGACATGTTTGGTCAAGACAAGTCTTTATTCTGCAACAAATGACATTCTCCAGATCACCATTAAGGGAGGATGTTATAGTTATATTTTGATTATGCCATATATTAAAGTTATAATATATTCTAAGTTAGTAATTAAGTGACTTAATTTGCATGTCATAAATAGAGTTTTGTTCGATTATATTAGTTCTTAACTAATAAAGTAATTGTACGTGATTTTGATATAGGACATTGTATTCTTATATATGCATTGACATAAACATGAATTGGATATGAATAAAACATATCACTCTCTCTTTCAATATATTTTGGCTTGCATTCTTTGTAAACATTCTTGATTGATTTTCTTCATACTTCATGTTTTTTCCCATTTAGGATTAAAATACAACAATTATCAGGAGACAGAAAAGTCCCTAAATCCATAAAATAAAAAATAAACATAGCTAATGTTTCAAACTCATTCTTGGCATTTAAGGCTTACCTCAAGAGATTTTTTAGAATTTGTTTATGTAATAACTCCAACATATGCATTCATTGTTGGGACCAACAATAAAACCTGTAATATGTAATGCACATACAACTTAGAGGACACATTAAATAGTTTTAAGAAAATTCACACTATATATATATAATAGATTGAACGCATAATTTTGAATAACCATCTGATGAAAAGTTGGATGATACAAGGAACTTGGAAAATAATATTGAAATAAAAGCACTAGCAAAAACCAAATTGAACTAAAGGAACCCTCGTCAAAAGGGGATATTTGGAATTAAAATTCTATTATAATCCACCCAACCAATGCTTCTACTTGATTTTCATTAACGGTATCCATACTCATGTTATCAAGGTTGCATGCAATATGTATACTCCAACTAGTTTCCTCAATTTTATCCTTAGCATAAATAATGTTTGAGATGATGTTGCTAAGGCACTACTTTCATGGAAACTATAATATTAAATGTGAGTCAATTTCTAACCCCTCTCCTTAATGGCCATTTTTCATACAAGTTGCCATCTTAACTTAAGGAGATATTATATAGACTACATGACACACAAAAATGAGTGGTTTTCTTAATTGAATGCTAATGAATGTCACCAAGGGACAAATTCTTTAAGAGATGAGAAGGTATACATATTGAAAGCTCAAGGAACAAACCCAATGAACATGCCTAATAGAAACTATAGATGTGCAAGATATATTATATGTAATGGGCCTAAAGAAGAAAATGTAGACAATAAATCAAATACTAAAGCATCCCTCCAAGATTGAATCTAAAGACGAAATGATTCCATTAAAGGAAAGAGGGACAAATAGAAAGTGGTTGCAAAATTTTTTGAAATTGATCTTCATGGGTATACATATACAACAATAGGGAAAAAAGCATTGGTGGCTGAAAATATTTCTGAAAATCATCTATGGCATAAAAGGCATGGATATCTTAAGTCTGATCCATCCCATCCATCCCAGGAATACCAGTCTATTTTTCTACTTGACTGGTAGTTTCTATTAGGCATGTTCATTGGGTTTGTTCCATGGGATTTCAATATGTATACCTTCTCATTTCTTAAAGAATTTGTCCCTTGGTGACATTCATTACCATTCGATTAAGAAAACCACTCATTTTTGTGTGTCATGTAGTCTATATAATATATCCTTAAGCTAACATTTCAACTTGTATGAAAAATGGCCATTAAGGAGAGGGGTTAGAAATTAACTCACATTTAATATTATAGTTTCCATGAAAGTAGTGCCTTAGCAACATCATCTCTAACATTATTTATGCTGAGGATAAAATTGAGGAAACTAGTTCGAGTATATATAGTGCATGCAACCTTGATAACATAAGTATACATAGAGTTAATGAAAATCAAGTAGAAGCATTGGTTGGGTGGATTATAATAGACTTTTAATTCCAAATATCCCCTTTTGACGATGGTTCCTTTAGGTCAATTTGGTTTTTGCTAGTGCTTTTATTTCAATATTATTTTCCAAATTCCTTGTATCATCCTGCTTTTCATAAGATGGTTATTCAAAATTATGCGTTCAATCTATTATATATATCTAGTGTGATTTCTCTTAAAACTGTTTAATGTGTCCTCTAAGTTGTATGTGCATTACATATTACAAGTTCTATTAGTGGTCCCGACAACGAATGTGTCTGTTCGAGTTATTACATAAACAAATGCTAAAAAAGCTATTGAGGTAAGCCTTAAATGCCAAGAATGAGTTTGAAACATTAGCTATGTTTATTTTTTATTTTATGGATTTAGGGACTTTTCTGTCTCCTGATAATTGTTCTATTTTAATCCTAAATGGGAAAAAAACATGAGGTATGAAGAAAATCAATCAAGAATGTTTACAAAGAATGTGAGCCAAAATATATTGAAAGAGAGAGTTATATGTTTCATTCATATCCAATTCATGTTGATGTCAATGCATATATAAGAAGACAATGTCCTATATCAAAATCATGTACAATTACTTTATTAGCTAAGCACTAATATAATCGAAAAAAACTCTATTTATGACATGCAAATTAAGTCACTTAATTACCAACTTAGAATATATTATAACTTTAATATATGACATAATCAAAATATAACTATAACATCCTCCCTTAATGGTGATCTGGAGAACGTCATTTGTCGTAGAATAAAGACTCGTCTTGACCAACCATGCCAAAGATGTTTGTATCATGACTATGAAATTCACTCTAAAACATAGCTTCTAAGGGTTTTACCAAATGAACAAAAATGTCAACTGAATATAACCGACATGGTCAGTGCAACACAATATACCTCAACAATGATTTGAACAATCACAAACTATTGAGACGTATGAGAATCAACGATGGCTAGAGATTAAGCTCATTTACCACTAATGTAAAATTTGATTTCAATCTATGTATACTAAGAGGAAGGCAAACATCAACTCCATACCAGCTTCTAGATTTGTGAAATGGTGGAGAAATTCATCATTTCTACATTTTTGAGGTTTTTTTTAGTTAGAAACTTTCATATTTGGGTGAAATTTGAGGAAGCATGAAAAATTTGAGGGATTACAGTTCTAAAAAAGAAAGGATGCGATTTTTAGGGAAGTTTGGGTAGGGATCCCATAGTGCATGGTTTCAGATTTTGAACCTGGGGGGATCAGTTCCTGCAACACTGATTGAGATACCATGTGAAGATTTTATTGATTGTAAACAATATCCATTGAATTTGTTGATGAAAGTTTGTTTCTCTTCATTGAATGGATGAACCCACAAGTTCTCCAAGGTATTTTTTCTACCAAGAAGATGGTAACTTGCAAAAAAGCATGATATGAAAGTGTCTGCAATTCATAGTTTCAAAACTAGAATATGATAAGTTTGTAATAAGTTTCATAGTACTCATATCGATGAGTAAATTTTTGGGAATCACATCCTACAACTTTGAAGCCCTACCACTGATGCAGCCGAGGCCGCTACCAGGCCGCTAATGCCAGGATCCTCTTACTCAACGCGGATCTATATTGGCACCTTACCAATTATATTTCACTCAACACAATTCCTCCAGCGCTTATAAGAATCGAGTCCCTCCTACAACTTAGTAACCATTCAAACATATAAATGCAGTATTGGATACCATAATGATGCCCATCACCTGATTCATAACGCTGGTCGATCTGCTGCAATTTTACGTCTTCACCTCCTCTAATGACCTCTGCTCAAGCTGCAACAGGTAGGAAGGAAACAAATGCCGCAGTTTAATAATTCAATAAGGAAGAATGCAGCGCGATATGAGCATCCTTTGGTATCTCTGGTATAAACCCATCTGGCAGCAATCTCCTCTATGTCAGATCTTTGGTATGGCCGATTCGATTGCGTTCCGATCCGATTGGATTCATTCCTCTATATATTTAGGCTTTAAACTACAGTTCTGCTAATCTCATGATTTATAACCATGCTTGTTTAACACATAATGTTTAAACCCATACCTGTTTAACACTCGGTGCTATAATAACCATTCTCGTGCTTTTCATGAAATCCTTTTAAAAGCATCATATGATTTGTGGACTTATGCACACAATAAACATGTGCATTCATGTATATACGACACATCATACTCTCCCTTCCTCCCTGATATCGCGACGGAAATATAGGCTGGCATGCTATCATGTACAAAGACTCGTTTATATGTATATCGCACCGGCTTACAGCTATATATCTCTGTCTCTATGTTGCTTGCTTAAACAACCAACTGTCCGATACGCTCATCTGCAGTATATCTTTGGTAGGGGCGCTACGCTTCAAGGAGGAATCGCTGTGTATATTCGCCTTACTTAACTTGAAGCCGGTTATCCTTTAACAGTAGTTTATCAATGCACATACATGCGTTCAAACCAGGATCGTTGATTACTCCATCACACGATGGACAGCTTCAAGAAGTCTTCGACCCCAGTTGAGGTCTCAATCCGGAATGATAAACCTTCAGGTATAAACAGAGATGGGGATTTAAGAATTCTGCGAGGGAAAGATTCAATTCAACTCGGTATGTCCTCAGAAAAATAACACCTGCGTAACTGTATATTCAACGCGATATATCATCACACAAAAGGCAAGCGGGTTCAATGATTAACACACACAGCAATTGTGCAAATTCATGCAAATTCAATGTCACATGACATCAGTTTCTGCAACTATATGCAGAACCATATCTCCAAATTGATTAAAAGCCAATATGCTCATACAAAACTGAATTCTACATATTCATATTTACATAAAAACAAGCATTCACACAGAGTTTCTATTCATGGCCAGATATGCAAATCTATGGCCCTTTTACAAACTGCCAAAGGCTCCCAAGGAGAACCTTGCTCACTCCTCACTCCTCTCAATTTCCATCTATTTTTCTCTCAAAACCCCTTCCTATTTATACAATTTTTAAAAATAAACTAATTAAATGCTCAATCCCCTTAATATCTCAACACCACTAGAATATCTCAACAAACCCTATTATCTAGAATCTTATCCCTTCATATCCTTAACCAATTCTCTCATATCCTCTTAATTAATAAAAGGATATTTACAAAACCCTCACCTTCTCCAATTTAATTCAAATTAATTAATAAAATATTAAAAATCATCACACCCCATATTTACAAATTAATATTATCACACCCCATATTTACAAATGGAGAAAAAGGTCTTGTTGCTCTTGCATCAGACTCCCCATGTAAGAAAATTCATGACCACCTGGTCATAAGTCTCAATATCTCCTCCTGGATCGTAAATTTTATTTTGTAATCCTTCCGTGCTTGTCAATTGCTTCACTGTTGTTGTCATCTGCTGGTGTCTTCTAGGTTTCCATTTTTTGTGTTGTAATGCTCCACTTGCTCTGCTCTTGCAATTCTTCATTGTCATTCTCTTATTGTCGTTCCTTTTCTTTCTTTCGGCTGTCCTTCTCTAGGATGTCTTTGTCATTAACCTCCTTATCAACTCAATTTCTATGTCCAATATGTCCTCTGTTTGCTGATTGTTTCCATCCCTTGATTGCTCCTTTTCTGCTGCTGCTACTATAAATGTTGCCTCACGTGTTGCTCTAGCTGTCAATATGAATGTTGCGGCATCCTAATCTTCCTTTCCCTCTGCAACATTCCTTTGCTCATCACCTGCAACTTCTTCCAAACCTGCAATCACACACAAATCATTAGTTTTAAAATCACAAGACCTTACAGTCTTGTTTGATGCTTCAGTCATCAAATCTTCGGGCTGCTTCGAATCATTCATATGATTCAACTCCTCCAGCTCTTCATCACTTTCAAAAAGTAATGGTCCACTCTTTGGGTAACATATCGAAACTTTAACATCTTCTTCAGCATCTTCATTTTTCTGTAGCTCAACTGTTTCGAGCTTCTCTCTCTTCTGTTTGGCATCTATAACCTGTTCAAGTTCCCTTAGTTCCTTTATCAACTGCAAATTTACCTGATGATTCCACTTCTCTTGTAGCCTCTGCCACCTCAACTTCTTTCTCATGACATAACCACGCTTCTGGTCTTTCTCATTTCTTTGCAACGTTTCCATTAATACCTCAAGTTGAACTGCTATCTCAGCCTTCTCCCTCTTATATTCTTCTTTGCTTAACTGTCTCTGTATGCCAATTGCCTTGGCATCCTTCTCCTTTTGTCCTCTGCTGTGGTTGATTTCAGAACCTCTATTATGACTGTCACTAGTCATCTTCCTTTCCATCTCTATGAGTCCCTCACTCACTCTACTATGAGTTGCACTAAAGCCTCTTCAGTAGCAAGTCTTGTCCTGCCGCCACTTACCTCACCAAGCTCTCCTTACTCAGTCTTTTGGCAAGCAATTGGTTCTATCTCTGGAACCTCCTTTGAGCACTTCTCTTTGCTCTTCCTGGCTTCAACTCATCTGCCTGTTCACAACTGTTCTCCTTTTCCAATCTCTATTGGAATTCCCAAGGTTCTACCACTTCCACCAAATTTCGTTATCTGTTAGCAATCTTAATCACATTGCCTTTTGGGAGTTTGCAATAATACTTCAATGCAAAGACTACAATATTCAAATCTTCAAAAAACATATCATCTTACCTCCAAGATCTCGTCTGATCTTGTCCTTCCATTTGCCTGTACTTCAATTACCTTCTGAATCTCACCACTCTTGCAAATCTGTTACAGCAATCTTTATGCTTCCTCTGTCAATCAGATTTAAAATCTGATTCTCTCTTCCAATCTTCTGGCAACTTCAGCTGTCAGCAACAATTCCCTCTTTGCTAAGCTTCTTCTTTGCTACTACCATCAATTCTCACTCCATTTCTTATCAGTAAATTCAAATCAAAATTAACCAAACATAATACCTACATGATCTTTCATTCCTTTAGCTGTATTCTAATTTGCTTGACTGTCAGATTAAAATCTGATATTTCCTTGTCTGCATACACATCTGTTGTCATAAGTTATCTCTGCACTTATCGCCTGCAATTTTTCAATCACTCATACAACCCATATCGAATTTTACAGAATTCTATTCTGTTCGAATGCATAACTGTGATTTATTTCCCCATACAAGATTTAATATAAATTCAAATTCAGTTTCAACACTTCTCAATAAACTTTCATACAGAGCCAGGCTCTGATACCAAAATTGATGCAGCCCAGGCTGCTACCAGGCTGCTAATACCAGGATCCTCTTACTCGACGCGGATCTATATTGGCACCTTACCAATTATATTTCACTCAACACAATTCCTCCAGCGCTTATAAGAATCGAGTCCCTCCTACAACTTAGTAACCATTCAAACATATAAACGTAGTATTGGATACCATAATGATGCCCATCACCCGATTCATAACGCTGGTCGATCTACTGCAATTTTAGGTCTTCGCCTCCTCTAATGACCTTTGCTCAAGCTGCAACAGGTAGGAAGGAAACAAATTCCGCAGTTTAATAATTCAATAAGGAAGAATGCAGCGTGATATGAGCATCCTTTGGTATCTCTGGTATAAACCCATCTAGCAGCAATCTCCTCTATGTCAGATCTCTAGTATGGCCGATCTGATTGCGTTCCGATCCGATTGGATTCGTTCCTCTATATATTTAGGCTTTAAACTATAGTTCCACTAATCTCATGATTTATAACCATGCTTGTTTAACACATAATGTTTAAACCCATACCTGTTTAACACTCGGTGCTATAATAACCATTCTCGTGCTTTTCATGAAATCTTTTTAAAATAATCATATGATTTGTGGACTTACACATACAATACACATGTGCATTCATGTATATACGCCACAGCATACTCTCCCTTCCTCCCTGATATCGCGTCGGAAATATAGGCTGGCACATTATCATGTACAAAGACTCGTTTATATGTATATCGCACCGGCTTACAAATATATATCTCTGTCTCTATGTTGCTTGCTTAAACAACCAACTGTCCGATATGCTCATCCGCAGTATATCTTTGGTAGGGGCGCTACGCTTCAAGGAGGAATCGCTGTGTATATTCGCCTTACTTAACTTGAAGTCGATTATCCTTTAACATTAGTTTATCAATGCACATACATGCGTTCAAACCAGTGATCGTTGGTTACTCCATCACACGATGGACAACTTCAAGAAGTCTTCAACGCCGGTTGAGGTCTCAATCCAGAATGATAAACCTTCAGGTATAAACAGAGATGGGGATTTAAGAATTCTGCGAGGGGAAGATTCAATTCAACTCGGTATGTCCTCAGAAAAATAACACCTACGTAACTGTATATTCAACGCGATATATCATCACACAAAAGGCAAGCGGGTTCAATGATTAACACACACAGCAATTGTGCAAATTCATGTAAATTCAATGTCACATGACATCGGTTTCTGCAACTATATGCAGAACCATATCTCCAAATTGATTAAACGCCAATATGCTCATACAGAACTGAATTCTACATATTCATATTTACATAAAAACAAGCATTCACACAGAGTTTCTATTCATGGCCAGATATGCAAATCTATGGCCCTTTTACAAACTGCCGAAGGCTCCCAAGGAGAACCTTGCTCACTCCTCACTCCTCTCAATTTCCATCTAATTTTCTCTCAAAACCCCTTCCTATTTATACAATTTTTAAAAATAAACTAATTAAATGCTCAATCCCCTTAATATCTCAACACCAATAGAATATCTCAACAAACCCTATTATCTAGAATCTTATCCCTTCATATCCTTAACCAATTCTCTCATATCTTGTTAATTAATAAAAGGATATTTACAAAATCCTCACCTTCTCCAATTTAATTCAAATTAATTAATAAAATATTAAAAATCATAACACCCCATATTTACAAATTAATATTATCACACCCCATATTTACAAATGGAGAAAAAGGTCTTGATGCTCCTGCATCAACCACTATATTGAGATATCAAGTGAAGATTTGATTGATTGTAAAAAAGATCCCCTGCCTTAGTTGATGCAATTTTATTTCTCTTCACTAAATGGATGAACCCATAAGTGCTCCATAGTCATTTTTCTAATAGGAAGTTGGGAACTTGTGAAAAATATTGAGGTGCAAGCATCTACAATTTCAAAGTTTCAGAACCAAAATATGATCAACATGCAATAAGATTCATAGTAATCATATCAATGAGTACATTTGCATTTTCAAATTCATTACTCCTTGTGATAATTGTAGTAAATTAGTTCTTCAGAGATCCCTTGGTTAAAGACAAATGATAGAAATTGTTGCTTTGAATCCATTGACAACTTCATTGTTTGGAGCTTTCCTTTCATTCCCAAATTTATCCAATTAAGCCTTGTTGTATACTTTGGATTCAATGAATAGGATAATTATGCAAAGGGATATTTTATATGTCATATCTATTGATAATTATCCCCTTAATGGGTGCCATACAAAAAAGGGTCCCACTATTAAAGAATCTGATGAATTATTTCCAATATGCTCATAAATGTCTCCCAACATAGGAATATCCATATCACAAAGTTTGTAATAGATCAACTATGGATTCAATATGGAAATAAACAACTCAATTTAACCCCAACAAACCTTATCAAGAATGATAGTTCCAATGTGCATTTCTTTCTGAGTGTTGGGTGATCTCCATGTTCGCCACTTGGGACGAATTTCCATAAAGGACAAAGCAACCCCATTGCCACATAAGAAAATCAAGACATGGTGTGATGCAAGTATATTTTCTCCAATATTACAAAGTTGGAGCTTGGGAAATTGTGTACACAGTGTTTATGCATGTTGGTCCTTTGTAATAAAAAATTATATCTGTTTTGCTTTATCGTAATGTTTTTCATTTCTGCAAATTTAAAAATAATAGCTTTGAAATCAAGATTCAAACTATGAGCTGCACATGGTGTCCCAAACATATGGTCATAACTACTCAATGCTTGTATAAATTTCTTTACATGAACTTGCAGTGTATGTGATAACTTTCATGACGTTTGAAGCAAAGTCACCATACAAACTTATTGGGCTTGGGGTATATAATTTTTCGCACATCTTTTGTATTGTACACACGAAATATGATTGAAATATGATTGTATTGTATTGTATTTGTATTTGCATTGTAAGGTACAATTAAAAATATGCCCTACACAAATTCAGGGAAAATCTCCCCCAAAGTAATTGTTAATTTTTTTTCAAAAGGCCTCAAAAATCTTGATTTAATAGGTCTTTATGGCATAAGCTTTGTACAAGTTTATCACACATATTTATCTTTGTCTAGTTACTTTTAAATTTTTTATCATTTTGGAAAAATCACATGTTTTTCATTTTGTGAGATGTAGACACTTACATCTGGTTGTATGGGATTTGTTTGGGTACACATTTTTGTTGTATAGCATCAATCCAATTCAAATATTGTATCCATGATTTGAAATATCAAACACTTTTTTAAATCTTAGCCATGCATTTAATGCATTTCTCCCCATTTGAAGCATTTATTTCTCTAAAGAAGTATGGATCTAAAGGAGACATACTATCAAATTTATTGATGGTTGGTGTGTTGTATTAGTCCAGAACAACTTCTCCTTCTACAGAATGGTGTTGCATACTTTTTCAAAAAAAAAATTGTAACCGATGGGTGCTTCATTCACCACTCTAAACACAAATTTCCAATACAGAGACAAAATAATCTATAAATGGAATACCACATGCACGTATGGCAAGGGCAACTCGACTATATGTTGCTTCCATCCTACCACAATCAAACATTATTTTCAAGAGTTTGGTGTCTAATCTCTTCTAGGCTTCCTCAATAGTTGAGGTAATGTGCTTCCCCTTTATTTAACATACAAGAACATGCATGTTTCTCCTCCTTTCTTCCCTAGCTATCTGTGCTTCATCATGCTTCTTTTGAAATTGTGGCTCAATCTTTTGGGTGATAGATTACAAAACCACATTGTTAGGAATCCAAAGCATAAGGGATATAACCCTTGAATATGAATCCAAACTTTTTCTTGCACTTATACAATTCCATAAGTAGTTTCCACCTTATTTCTCTTTTTTTCTCTATCTTTCTGTGACAGACTTCCATAGAGGGAAATCAATGGGAAATTTTTGTTTCTTTCCTCACCATCTCCTCTCGCTTCACAAATTCTTCCACCATGATTTCTATGATCATAGCCTCCCCAAGATGATGAATTAGATTCCATCAAATGAGTATATGAGATTAAGAAATAGAAGAACAAATAAGAGTTTTGGGTGTTTTTATTCTGGAAAAAACTTTGTTCTGAGTTCATCCCTTGAAATCTACCTGCCAAATTTGTTTCTCAGTGTTGTTCTACCAAACTTGTCCACCTTGAGTTCTTCTCATTTTTTATGTCCAAATCTAATCTCCAAAGTATGAAACTGAAAAATGAGATGAAATGGGGTTTCAAGTACATTTGTAGAGATATGTGTGGAAAAAATTTGATAAATAGGGGGCCCAACCCTCCTCAAATGCCCGTTGGTGTGGGGAGGCCATGTGGACCCTCTCTACCTATTCAACTAGGTATTTTACAACTTTCTTTTTTATTTATGTAGGAAATGTTTCTCATGTTGATTAGTGCTCTATCCTATAGATTGTGATGTGAAACAATAAATCTACATTTCTAATACAAACTGGAAACTTGTTTGCCAGCTTAGGCTGGTGATTCTAAGGGTGGAAAACTGTCTAGGATTCATTTTGTATTCTTAATAGATACATTCTCATTAAAATAAATATTATATTTATGCTTAATATGCCTTGAAATTCTATATTCTATTATCTATTCTACGATAATATAATTCACAGATGGAGGTTAGAGCCTTGAAATCAATATAATATTCTCTGTGAAATATTTCCAACAAAGTAATGAGGTTATAAAAATTTCATTTTGAAAGTATATCAAGTGGTTCACTATCTCCAAACTAGGTAACATATTTATCTTAAGTTATATGCTCTTTTCTTGAAGTCATAATTTATAGGACTTGATTTTCTCTTGTATTTACATGTTTTGCTTATGGGTACAAGTTGTGATCAGTTGAACAAAGTTAAACATGTTCAATATGCAGTGTTTGTAGCTTACCATTTATCCTTTATGACCTGTTACCTTGTAGATGAAGGGGCCACCTTAGTTGAATTTCCCTTGAAATCACAAGTAATTGTTGCAAGTCCAGACAAACATTTAAGTTTAGATATATATATTTCTATGATATTTAATTTTGTTGTTCCTATTCTGAAACAAAATGAGTTAGAGAAAATGTACAAGGCAATGCCAACTATCTTTACCTTAGAACATGAACCTATGATTGTTAAAAATAAGGGAGAATCCAAACCACCTCTTATTAGTGAAGGGATGGGGACACTTATATCACATGTTACTAGTAAATATAGTCCTAATGGAACCAGTGTTGTTCAAACATAAATTGTTTTAAGGAAATCCTCCATAGGAGATACATGTGCTCAAGTTACAGGGGTACAGTGGGATACATATCCATCTTGACAAAGAAATTCCCTACCGACTACTCCTTCAGATGATTTATCTGTATTTTCAACTTCAATAAAGGCATATCCAAATGAAATTATATCTCTTGTGGGTCCAGGTTCATATGGGTTAGTCATGTCATATTTGGACCTTCAAGATAAGGAATCAAAAGATTCAGATAGGGAAAATGGTTTCGATGATTTTGTTTCATCCAAGTTTAATCTTAATGATAAAATAACAATAGGGGATCTAGACATTAGAGATTCATCCAATATAACTAATGGTGCCATGTTTCATACTTTTGACATGGAGAATGGTTAATGTGATACCATCATCAATGTTTCTGAGACAATTCCCTTTGAAACAATTGATATTAGGGAAAATTCAAATGGTTTGGATGAAGATCTGAGAACATGTCAGAAGCTCTTAGAAATTGCCAGAGCAAGATTCTCCTATCCTAATGTTGACAATGAGACAAACACCCTCCAAAATATTTGCTACACTAATTTTGGAGCCTTAGGCGTAGGTGAAACACCATCATTAGCCACCACCTACCACTATTTTGCACCTGAAACACACTACAAAGATAAAATCTCCATACATGTTTTTCATTGTCCTGATGTCTATCCTCTAATTAATATAAAATAAAGTTGTAGGAAAACCATCTCTACATTCAATTCATCGACTACACACCTTTTCGTGCATTAAGAAAACCACATAAGCACCAAAACATCAAATATAAAAACATGAATTCCATACACTTTCAACATAACACAAATTCATATGCCGAAACCACAGAGAAAAATCATTTATGTGTAAAAATATCTCACGCACAAAAACCTCCAGAGTCAACAATGTCCTTCCATCAATCATTGACATTTGAAACTGATATTAATAAACGTGGGTCCCAGATATCATGCATAGGAAGCATTTGTTCTCCGTACACACTACCTCCAAACAACATAGTCCATTGTGTGAAATAATATTTCGAGATTTTATTATATGCACTTTTGCATCCGTAGAATCTATTAATAATAAAACTAATTTCAAAACACATTACAATTAAAATACCCCTCTACACTTCCCTCATTCCACACACATTTTGCACATGTGTTTATGCTCCATATAACCTTCGCAAATGCACAACCATATACGAAAAACTTTGTTCGCACAATTACTTTGTAATATGCCCCTAAATAAGAATAAAAGAAAGGATTTTCATACTTATTATCTTAGTAAAATTTGAAAAAAGTTTCAAATAATATCCATACACGCATAACCACCTCAGCATAACCTCGTTAGCACAACTACTTATGGATTCAATAACACCCTTTGATCAATCATTGAAATTCAAAACTCTTGCACATGATACCTCTGAACATGTAGCTTTGCACAACCGCTTTCATACAACTACTTCCATAATTTCCCAAAATTATCCTAAATAATAATAATAAAAGCCGAATCCTTCATGAAATTCCTTTTTACCGGACTACACTCTTTTTTTCACATGGATTTAGAACAAAGTTTCTTTAGCACCCCCATCTATGCAAAATACCTCAATTTCCCCGCACATACTTCATCCTCTGCACAATAAATGTTTCACACAACAATCCCAACACTCACTATGTAACGGACCCCAACGTTCCTGCACATACTCTATACTCCGCACAATGAAACATGATAATATTAATTTGAAATTGTTCAATCCCCTTTGGGGCCTATGCAAACAATCTACAACTACAGGAATTCTCACATCATTGAAATAAACATTATCATAACAATGTCCTGCAATTGTGTCAATAACTAGCTTTGCAAAACCACCTTTCTCCTGTACATACTTTATCCTCTAGATAGAACGTTTTGCACAATGAAACCGTACCAATTACCACATCGTTTAGCGGTATCATAATACTTACTATGGAAAGGACCCTAACTCTCCCACGCATACCTTTCGCTCCACATAAGGAAACATAATAATATTAATTCGACATTTGTTCAAACCCCTTGCTTATGCAAAAAACCTGCAACCACATCATTACTAACATTATTAAATAGACACTAACATAATAATGTCCCAAAAATGGACCAATTTTCACATCATTGAGTAGAGAAATAAGATAAAATTGACAGTGCTAGAGCACTCACCATCATAATGGGCGCTCACAAAATAACTTTTATTTTAATTTTTAAATGAATTGTCAGACAATGGGGAAAAATAAAGATAAAACACCCTCCATCTGGGGAATTATGTCCCATTAGAGCTTCCTCAACTAATTGTAAATTAGAAATAACATTTACTGTAAATTTGAAAATTATTTTTTAATTTATGCAAAAATAGAAATATTGAGCAATTTCCGAAAACTTGATTAAAATTGCGAACACACAACCAAATAATGTACAGTCAATGCAACTTGACTGTGATGTAAATTTTATAGTCCTTGATGAGGTAGGGACTAATAAAACTTAACTATTTATATTTTAATATATTTTACTTACCTCTACTTACATAAACAACAATCAAATACATAAATTTCACTAACAATAAAAAATATCATCTCTATTTATATTTCAATCTATTTCACTTATCCATTGTATCTCCCACATGGAATTCGTCATGAACACCATTTTAGGAAATATGGACACCACGTATGTAGATATAGACCTAGCATAGGTTACCCTCATAACTAAAAAATAACTATGAAAGGAATTAATATCACATTTGTGACTACTTTCTTAGGGAAGTATTTAGTAGCACTCGAGTAGCCATTGCTTTTGGCTTTCAATATCGATCTCCAATTAGATCTATATTTGGTAATTTTGCAACACTAAATCCAACCTTTATCACCTTGCATAAAATGGAAGTGACCATTGTTAAGTAAAGTGGTCATATATATTAAAAGGCATGGCCATATTGCTTTCATTTGTTGATCTGTAATAGGGGTGAACCATTCAAATGTCAAATCATAAACCTTTGTAAATCGAATTGATTGACATCAAAGTCATAATGTACACATCATTAAAACATGGTGAAGTACCTTGTACAAACATTATCATTTCAAAATAAGAGTTTAAAAATTCATATTAAAAATAGATAACTAATTAACCACTAAGCTATTCAATAATATTGGTAAAAAGAAGTTTCCTTACCAATAAAGAAACCTACTTTTGTATATATGGATATAAAGAAAGTTAAGAAATTCTTGAGAAACTAATGGCTCATTGAAATATGTTTTAATTGGCAATGGATAATGAGAACAAGAAATATGCCTGAAGAAAACTTTACAATTATACAAAGCACCACCAATAATGTAAAGAGACTACATTATAATCGAATGAAAATTTCTTAAAGCCCATGGAAAGGATCATGGCCCTTTATTAGTATACACTGCTTCCATATTTCCTTTCCCCAATAATGCATGGACATGGAGAATATATATCAATGCATGGACATGGGCCAAAACTTTCCATGAGCACATAGATCATGAGTAGAATTTTTAGGACATGGACCAATACTTGTCATGTCAATCCTTTTAATCATTTTATTGAATTATTTGATCATGTTTGTTATAATGTATGTTTACAACTTAAATTTTTTCTTCAAATCAATTTTTTATTACATGCTAGTTTTAGTCTATATTAGGAAAATCTAATTCGAATGTTAAGAAAAAAAACGTTTTTCATTGAATTATAAATATTTCTATATCAACAATAAAACTAAGATACACAATAAAAATCTAATAAGTATATACAATAAAATTATTAAAAGGGAAATTGTTTCTATTCACTTATATAATTCTTTCATTCATGGAAAATTGTTATTATGTTTTGAATATCTATTTATTTTTTAAATTATTTATGCTATATAATTTTATATAACATTTCAAAAATACAATACAAGATAAATTATTTTACATTTTTTTAATTACAAATATAAATGTATATCTTGAATTTCGTCAATTTACTACATTAACCTAATGAATTTTGATGAAATAAATTAAGCAAACTGAAATTTGATAATCATATAATACCACATATATTTATAATATAATATGTATTTAGAAAATTAATTAAAAAATAAATAAGAAACATTTTACAATGGAGCATCTGATCTACCTTGGCAATACTAGGTGATATTTCCTTGTTCCATAACTTGATGATGAAAGAGGAATTGTATTGGACACATATACTAGACAAAGGAGGCACTATGTGGGTGTTAGTGTTGGTAGCACCATTCATATATTTCAAAATATTTTCCCTCAGTCTTTTTGTATTTTGGATGAGTGCATCTCTAGCAACACTAGGGTATCCAATAACCTGAATGAGCTCCTCATTTTGGGAGGCACATTTTGGTCACTCATCTTTAGGAAATATGTGAATATTTTCTCTAATCATGTGCTTCCACATCTCACTGATGATGTTTCCACCTTTACCAACAAGGCAACCAAGGTGCTTTGAGAGAAGAAGTCGTCTTGAAAACATGCCACCTTCATCATTGTCATTGTCACTAGTGCTTCCACCAGTCTTTCCTTGCAATCGAAGGATTTCCCCAAGCGTAGGTGAAACACCATCATTAGCCACCACCTGCCACTATTTTGCGTCTGAAACACACTACAAAGATAAAACCTCCATCCATATTTTTCATCATCTCTATGTCTATCCTCTAATTAATAGAAAATAAAGTTGTGGGTAAATTCAAGTCATCTAACATTCAATTCACCGACAACACACCTTTTCACACATTCTCAGAACCACATACACACCAAAACATCAAAACTAGAAACATGATCTTTATACACTTTCAACATAACACAAATGCATATGTGAGAAAGAGAAAAGAAAAAAGATTTATGTGTAAAAATATCTCACGCACAACCACCTCCTCACTCAACAATGCCCTTCCATCAGTCATTGACACTTGAAACTGATATTAATAAACGTGGGTCCTAGATATTATGCGTAGGAAGAATTTGTTATCTGCACACGCTACCTCCAAATAACATAGTTTGTTGTGTGCAATACACTTTCAAGCTTTTATTATATGCACTTTCACATCCCGCAAAATCTATTAATAATAAAACTAATATCAAAACACATTACAATTAAAATACCCCTCTACACTTCCCCCATTCCACACAAATTTTGCACATGAATTTATGCTTCGTATAACCTTCGTACATACACAACCATCTATGCACAACTTCATTCGCACAACTACTTTGAAAGATGCCCCTACATAAGAATTTAAAAAGGATAAAGTCGCAAGTGTAATGAGGAAGTTGGTACTTCATCAATGTATTGAACTAGAGACAAAGAAGGAATTGCTAAATGAGTCGGAGGAACTACTTCTCTCCCATAAACTAGATTAAAGGGAGAAGTGTCGATGGAAGCTTTTCTCGTTATTCGGTCTGCCCATAAAGCATATATTAAGGATTTATGCCAATTTTTATGATTTTGGTCTACTGTTCTTTTGATAATCCTGATTAGGTTTTTGTTTGTAGACTCGGCTAACCCATTGCCCTGTGGATAATAATTGGCTGAATATTTAAGTTTAAATCCTCTTTTAAGTGCAAATTCAGTCATTGTATTGCCAGAAAAGTATGATGCATTATCGAACATTAAAGCGGAAGGTAATCCAAACCTGGTTATTATAAATTGATCTATGAACTCAATGATATTTTCAGCATTCATAATCACTTGATATGGTATGGTTAGGATCAA
>APFE031388563.1:18730-40172 GCA_000404065.3 Pinus taeda | reverse complement strand
AGTGAAGTGTGTGAGATTGTGATGTGCTTCTTAAAACTCAAAATCAAGTGAGTGAAGTGTGTGTGATTGTGATGTGCTTTTTACAACTTAAAAGTACTCTACAAGAAAGCTTGAAGTGAAATCAATGCTTAAAGGAAAGTAAAGACATTAAATAAAAGACTAATTACATTGGCCCAGTGCCTCTGTTGCTGCAAGGAAATTCAAATGAAATCTATATCAAATAATCACTAAGCAATATTGAAACTAAAGTAAATCTATCTAAAAGAAAGACTAGTCACAAATACTATAACTTCTTCTTAACTTCTTGCCTTTTAACTGAATGTATCATGTGATAAACAATTAAAAACAAGTCAAGCAATTGTGAGCTTCTGAACAACTAAACCAAGCTGCATTAATGATGTTTTGGTCCTCAATAAAGATATTAAGTTATAAAGAAGAGACCATCAATAGATAAATAACTTGATATCTACTAACAAAAAGCAAATATGCAAATTAACTAGATGATAATGATGAAATAAAGGCTGCAAAACAAAGAAGGTCAGCAACATTGACAAGATGATCACATATGTCACTAGTTGTGCAAAAGAAAAGCATAAAAACTGTCCCAGGCACGCCTAAGAAACCTGCATAACGCATTGATCAGTCATGAAAAAGAGCAGAAATGTAAACCAGCAGAAATGGAAATATATGCACAGCTATCTAAAACACAGTAATTAAAGGCATTATATACATGAAATAACAAAACGAAATGCGAGAAACTAAAAACACTGTATAGGCCTTAGTAAACAGGGGCCCTCTGCCTACTCCAGCCGTTCAAAGATCAATCACACACGTAAATGGAACAACAGTCTTCTCATGTATTGCGCATCAAATAAAAATATACAGTGGGAGTTCAAAGGTATAAAAACAGCAGCTAACAATTAACAACTAACTTGTCCAGCGTTCAAAGACACTCTATTTATAATTGCAAAAGGTAAACTAGCTTAACGAAATTTAAGTAATTCGAACAACTGATTTGAAACACGTAGTCCTGCTACGTCCTCGGATCTAGGCAACGGTCATCGTGGGCATTCAATCCGCTGTTGGATTGTGTCTCCCACTACTTTCATAACTGAGTACGATGCCACCTATTCCTCACGCGCTCTAAAACAGAACACGCAGAGCCGTGCCACCGCCAATGACCTCTGTTTGACCGAAGTTGCCTCCTTGTTGGCCGCGGGCTTGGATGACTGGTTTGGATGATCTGGAGTGACACACACCATGTCCTTGGTTCCACGAACTTGCCCATGTGGCTCTTCTTCTCGGAGGACACCTGGAACATAGCGTTTAATAAAACAGCTGCGGAATCTGGGGTTGGCTGGGGAAACTGGGATCAGCTGCGGAAAACCCTGTGTAAACCCTGTATGAGCTGCGGAAACGCAGCACCTTGGACCAAAATTCTAAACCAAACACAGTCATTAACATAATTAGAAAACCATGTAAAAAGTCCTAAAATACAACAATTTGAGCAAATTGATGGAGGGAATGAGTGGCAAAATAGGAAAATGAATAGGAAAAAGAGGCTGGGAGGATGTGTAAAGAAGTGTAGGTTTGAGGCTCACCACCACTGAAGCCAACTGTCAAACCCTAGATAAAAATCCTGGACTCTCTCAGCAAGATTGACTGCATGTGTCTGAAACTCCTTGGATGCTCCCTCAACCACTATGTGAGGGCGTCTTAGTCTTTTTGGTACTCTCAGGAAGGCTGTATGCATGCGTCTGGGGTCAAATTAACTTATATCCACTCCAAACCCTTACACACTCTCTTCCAATTACTGTGCATGCGTCCGAGACTACCTCGGTGCTCCCTTAACTACTCTATGCTGTTGAGAAGTGTAACTAGGTTCAATCTTCATAATGACATTGCAATTATGATTTTGTAAACATGAAAATGAATTTATTATTATGCTTTCTTCATGGGTTTCATGAGCAAGAGTTTTTATATAGATGTCTCCCATTGAGAGCCTTAGAATTTGTCTTTAAATTCAAAGAGTCAATGTCATGTATGAAGATCTCTTCTTGAGGATGTGTCAAATGTATAGAAGCTGATGAAGACCTATGATGATAAGCACAAGTCCCTCTTGTCATGTTGGCCTACAAAATGAAGTAATGGCTTATGTTGGCTCCCTCAAGGAGACACACCCATTTGGATGCTAACATTGACTCATTATATGGATGAATTACTATATATATGAGGCTAGGCTCTTCGCATTTCAACAGTCCAAGACTTCAGACATCTCTGAGATTTCAGAGAATTATTATAGAGTTCAGATGAGAGTGGAAGAGCTCAGTGTAAGGTATAGGAATGGAGATTGGATGTTTTCAAGGGAATTCAAATCCCTCTTAGCTCGGATCATAATAACAATGAAGGAAATAATGGTCTCTACAAGACCATAGTTCAGTATAATCACAATTTAGTATCTCATATTCTCTAAGATTCAGATCACAGAAGTTAAGTTTAGAGAAGGTATTGAAGGGGTAGCGAAGGCCCTTTATGATAAAGGGAATGCGAGGAATTTTCAAGGAAATACAAGGAGGGACTACCGAATTCACAGGCTCAAATGTATTTATAAAATCTAGGTAAATAACTATAGTGAGTAGTTCGGTTTGCAAGGAGTTATGAACCTCAGATATAATCACACTCAAGGAGTTCGATAGCACTACAGTCTTGAAGTTCGAATTAATGGAAGCCACATAACAATAAGCCACAAAGATTTAGTGTTCACAATATGGTTATATGATAGTAATGTTCTCAGTATGGTGATATGAAAATAATGTTCACATTATGGTGTTCACAATGTGGTGGGTATCGTTTGATAAGAGATGATCTTAGTTCATAAGCGAAGAAGGCTGAAGAGGAAGATGAGGGAGTCTAGAAGAAGAGTGATTGTCAAGATGACTTATGTCTTGGTCTTGGAGAGGCTACTAGGTCAAGGCTCTTGGTCTTTGTATTCATCAATTGGAATATCTATAAGAATAATTTGTGTGGGTTTTCCTCTCAAAAAGTGAGAGGTTTTGGCCTTGGCTCATAGCCTACATGGTGTGTCTCTTGTCTATTTATGTTCATGCATTGGTTTCTATTTGATGAAGAAGAACATTAATAATCTAACATGAAGACGATCCTAATCTAAACAAGTAAAAAGAATTCACAAGAGTGTCCAGCGACTAATATTGTCCACTCTACCTCTGAAACCTTGAACGCTCCCTTTAGTCCTCTATGCGAGCATTCCAGATTTCATGGATGCTCCCTTAGCCACTCTATGCATGAGTTCGGGGACGAAAAATCTCAGTTACATGCCTGTGTCTGAGAAAAAAAAAACCTTAGATCCATGCGAGCTTCTCCCCTGAGATTTCAGACCCTTGCGTGAACTTCATCCGTTAGACCTATGCGAACCAAGACAAAAGAAGAGAATATAAGATAGCTTGATGAATGTGTGTCCAAATGAGCTTGAGGTTTCTTCTATTTATAGGCTTCCATGAGGGTCCACTTGGGGTTGAGCTCGACCTAACCAATTTCACATGTGCTTAGGTCCGACTCATTCCATTATACATGAATGAATAAAATAACTCAAAAATTAACTTCTACTTTTCCAAATAGGGTGATATTTAGGTCAATTTTTGTCCTACCGAAAGGAGGAATTTAATGCAATAATCATATCAGTCATCTGAGCTTTCCAAGGTGGAATTTTACCCTAGTTGCAAAAATTAACACTCCCTCTCAACTAGGAGGAATTCCACATGCCAATATCTATCTGTTGATCATCACATAATCTTGTCATGTTGCCGTTATGATTTGGTTGTATTTGCTCAACTCTATCTACTGAAAATTTCTTAGAACTAAAAGAAGAAGAATCGAGGAGCGATAACTTCCACCCATAGAAATAGGATAATTTAATCATATAGGGAGCACATCTTCAACCTTGGAATCTCATCAGGGAGCTCACTCTCAACCCAAAATCTCAAAAGAGGAGCAAGTCTTAACTCAATCTTATTTCCTACCGATCTTCCCAAAACTGACCCTCAATAGTCATGTGGTAGAACACCTGTGTCATAATCTACTTGGGTTGTATACCCCAAGTACACTCTCAACCCATTGGCCAAATGGGAATCGATATTCCCAACAAGCCTTGCTTTAGGGTATGATTCCAACTGGGGTATAATATGCATAGAAAAGATAGGGTAGAAGCATCTTCGACTCTACGAAGATAGGGGAGCAACATATCCAACCATATGGGTAACATATATATGGGAGTGCCCTATTGTACAGATATCTCTCAACCCCAAGAGCCCTCTATTTCAATTCATCACCCTGGGAGCTCAAACTTGGTAGGAATATTTGACTCAGTGTCCTTGATCAATGATGCCCCTTATTTAGAGGGGCCACATCCATCAGTACAAGTTTCTCTCTGAATACCAAGAACTTCTCTTTCGGTAATTCCTTGGTGAGAATATCTCTAATCTTCTCATCTTTGGATATGTGATGGAGTCTAATAACTCCTTTTTCAACCATGTATCGAACAAAGTGATATCAAATATCAATGTTCTTGTACTTGTCATGAAACACAAGATTCTTTACCAGACGAATCCCACACTTTTTGTCGTAATATATCACTGCAGTGTCTAAGACCTTCTCAAATAGCTCTCCAAAGAGCTTCCTCAACTATACTTATTCGCAGCTAGCCATGCTAGCGAAAATGTATTCTACTTTTTCTGTGCTTAATGCGAATTTTATTTTGTTTCGTGCTCATTCAGGATATGATGCCATATCCAAGGCTAAAAAAACATCTATATGTACTATGTCTGTTGATAATATTTCTTTCCCACTCATCATCAATGTATCCATGAAGTTGAACATGTATGGCATAATATCTTACACCAAGTGTGCTTGTCCCATGCAAATATCTCATTACGTGTTTGGCAGCAATCCAATGTGCCTGGATGGGCTCGGTCATGAATTGACTCAATGTGTTTGCTGCATAGCATATGTCTGGACAAGTTTTCACAAGGAACATCAGAGCCCCAATTAGTTGTCTATACTTGGATGGCTTTTCCAAATTGGGTTCTGCTGCATCTCCGCATAACTTCTTGAAGTTAATTTCCATCAATGTAGCAATGGATTTACATTCAGTCATTCCAAATATTTCCAGTAGCTTCACAACATATTTTCCTTCTGAAAGGAAAATCTCACCAGGCCTTTGCCATACCTCAAGGCCCAGAAAATAGTGCATGAGACCAAGGTACTTCATATCGAATTCAAAGGCTAGCTCCCTCTTACAATCGATCATCAGACGCTCACTACCTGTCAAGAATAGATCATCATTATATAAAACAAAAATCAATGGCATACCTTGGACCCTTGAAGTAGAGGTTGGGATAGAAATTTCTTCTTGTGAATCATGACTTCATTAAATAACTATCAATATGTGCATACCAAGTTTGGGGAGCTTTATTCAAACCATACAATTCCTTCTTCAACCTACAAATGTGTGTTCTTCTATCTTCCACTTCAAATCCATTTGGTTGTTCCAACATATACTTCTTCCTGTAACATGCCATGAAGGAATGTGGCCTTTACGTCCATATGATGAAGAGTCCATCCTTGAATAGAAACAAGGGAAACTATCGAATGGATAGTTGTATATTAAGCCACAAGAGAAAATATGTCATCATAATATTCTCCCTCTTTATGAGAAAATCCTGGAGCTACGAACTTTGCTTTGATTTCTCAATGTTATTGTCATTTCCATGTTTGATCTTGAATAGCCATTTTAAAGTCACAAAAGACTTCCCATTTAGTCTTGGCACAACATCCAATACATCAATTTTCACAATTGATTCATATTCCTCAGCCATAGCATCCTTCCAAACTTGTTCTTTTATAGATTCTTTGAATGAGGATGGTTTGGCTTGAATCATAGAGCTCATGGCTGCAAAATGTCCCTGATACCTACATGGTTGCTTCCTTTCTCTAAATGGTCTATGAGTGGGAACCTTTGTTTCAACATTTTGTAAAGTATCATGGAGACAAAGTGGTATCTTCCTAGTAGGAGGATCACTTGCAGGAGGATCTAAAGGATCCATGGGATCATCAACAATATCTGACATCTAGAATATCCCAATCTTCTAAGGAGGTAGGGGAATATCTCTTTCTTTTCCAAGAGTTGGATCTTCATCTAATGTTACATCCTTGCTAATTTTTACGTTATTTTGACTAGGAATATATATTCTATATTCTCTATAATTTTATCAATAACCCACAAACGTACCTTTTCTTCCTATAGCTTATAATTTGTTTCTTTTGTCCGTCGGCACATGAAAATATACTAGGCATCCAAATACATGAAGATGGTTAATATCTGGCTTGACACCTATGAATATTTCTTTGGGGGTCTTGTTTTCTAATGCTTGATGAGGCACATTGTTTTGAACGTATACAACAACATGTGTGGCTTCTGGCCAAAGGAATTTTGGCACATTTTAATCATGGAGCATGGCACATGAAACTTCTAATATAGCCCTGTTCTTCCTTTCAGATAAACCATTATGTTCGAGAGTATATGGCACAATGGTTTCCTTTTTGATCCCTTCTTTCTTGAAAAATTCTATGAATTTGTTTGACATGTATTCCCCTCAATTGACAGACCTGAATACTTTGACACTCTTCCCTATTTTGGATTTGAATTCCTTGAAAATTTCAAAGGATTCATCCTTGTGCTTAAGGTAGTATATCCATGTATTTCTTGAGAAGTTTTCAATTATGGTGATTTAGTAGAGATGACCACTAATAGAATGCACATACATCAAACCACATATATAAGAATGAATGAGATGGAGGATATCATTTGTCTTGTTCTCACTAGAGGGGAATGGTCCCCTTGTTTTGTTTCCACTCACATAACCTCAACAAACTCCATAATGATGGACTTTAACATCAAGAATAAATAAGACCAATTTCTTCAATTTCAAAAGAGCATAATAGTGTAGATGATACAATTTGCGATGCCACAACTTGCTCAGATGATTGGTATTATGAACCAATGCTAGAAGTGACCTTCTAGTGACTCTATAGATCCCTTCAAATCTTGATCCTAATGTGAATGCATCTCTCATAGGTGAATCAATAGACCAAGTCAAAACATTTCCTTTGATGAAGGAAACCCTCTTCCCTTTATCTTACGATGCGGATATAGATACCAAATTCTTCATTAATCCTGACACACACATAACATCATGCAGTAGCACTAATTCCATAGAATTCAACTGAAATTTGTAAGACCCAAATCCTTTCACAAGATGAGTGGAGTTGTCTCCAGGAATGGTATTCATCTTAGTCTCCCTATCTAAAATATTAGAGAGGAATTTCTTGTATCCAGAGAAATGATGAGTGGCCCCATTATCAACCAACCAACTATCCCATGAATTTGGTGGAGAGGAACTAGTAGGGAAAAAATAAGAATGTATTTAGATTTATTTACAAAATTACTTTCATACCTAGGAGCTCTTAACTTCTTTTGAGGAGGATGATATTCTTCACGGTCACTGGAGGAATCTCTTCTTCTTCTTTCATATCTTTTATCGTGATTATTCTTGTTATTGTCTTTTCTTATTTTATGATTGTTGTTGCTTCTGGTGTTGTAACATGGTCTTTTTATTTTCTCAAGAGAATCTTGAGCATAATGACCTTTCTTGTGGTAATTATAGCATTCAATATGATTCAAATATCTACCTTTCATTTCTTTTTTATTTTGAGAAGGAGGCTTCCTTGATGGACCTCCTTTTCCCTACTTATTTTTGTCATAAGTGATAAATGTAGTAGGCTCTCCCTCTTCATGCTTTTGAATCCTTCCCCTAGCTATCATCCTCGATTATTATTGAGTGATATTCCCAACAATTTTATTAAATGACAAAAGGAAATTGTTGTTTCTTAGTGTAGTAATGAAGGTTTCCAAAATAGGAGGGAGACCTCTAAGAGTCACGACTACTAGTTCCCTATTAGGCACATTTTATCCAACTCTCTGCAATTGATCTCTTAGGCGAGAAATTCTCATAATGTAGGATTGAAAAATTTATCTTTTTTTCATATTAGTTTCCTTGAGTTGGTATTTCAAGGTGATGATCTCATTAAAATTATTGATTTCATGCATTCCAACTATCGTTTCATACATGTCTTTAGACTTTCCTAAATTCCCAAAGTATGCAAGTAAATGATCTTGTAAACCATTAGCTATAATTTGCTTTTCTTTGGATTCACCTTTCTTGTACTTGTTTTCGAGGGAAGCAGAAGCAGTTTTAGGAGGCTCGGGCATCCTTCCTTGAATATATTCTAGAACATCATTATTGTCAACTATGATCTCCAACTTGACTTTCTATGCAACAAATTTTGATGCATCACCTAACTTTTCATGCTCCTTGAAGGTAGAGGAAGACACATTGACCTTGACTAGTCAATCTTCTTTCTAATAATGAGGTATTCAATGCTTGTATTATTTTGGGATTGTCTTTCACCTTAGATATGATACCATGTTAATTTTTCAAATTTTTCTATTTTGTATCAATTACTTTAGCCCAATTTACTTCTTCATTAACGATGCATCCAATTATTAGCAGTGTAACCAATCATAAACTATAACTGAAGATAGAAAAATGTATGCAATGACAAAGAAGACAAAAACACAACCATAAGAGACAACATATTGGTCCAAGAGTAGGGAAAAACTCCACAAGGGGCAAAACCCTTTCAAATATTCTTCCTTATTAGATCGTCATAAAAAGTTTTCAGCTGAGAGGACAATGAGGCCAATATAAATATTTGTAGCAAAGATTTACAAAAATGGATTGCAAATCTATAGAACAACAGAGAGAAAACCTTAATCCATCAGGTCATTCAATCCAACTGTCAAACCCTAGATAAAAACCATGGACACTCTCACCAAGACTGAATGTGTGCATCTGAAACTCCATGGACGCTCCCTCAACCACTGTGTGAGGGCATCTGAGTCTACCCGAACGCTCTCAGGAAAAATGTATGCATGTGTATAGGGTCAAACTCACTCAGATATGATCGAAACCCTCGTAATATATCTTCTAGTTACTGTGCATGCATCTGGGATTACCTAGATGTTCCCTCAACAACTCTGTGTGAATGCCTAGGGAATAATACTGTCTGATCTACCTCTGAAACATTGGATGCTCCCTTCAGGCCTTTGTGCGAGAATCCAAGATTTTCTGGACACTTCCTAAGCCACTTTGTGCATGCCTCTAGGGATGAAAAATATCAGTTACGTGACTGCATCAGAGAAACATAAACCCTAGATCCGTGTGAGCTTCTCCCCCAAGACTTTTGACCCTTAAGAAAACTTCATTTTTCAGACCTGTGTGAACCAAGACAAAAGAAGAAAATAGAAGATAGCTTGATCAATTTGTGTCCAAATGAGCTTGAGGTATATTCTATTTGTAGGCTTCCATGAGGGTCCACTTGGGGTTGAGGCTGACCTAACCAATTCCACATGTGCTTAGGGTCAACCCATTCCATTATACATGAATGAATAGAATAATTCAAAAATCAACTTTTGCTTGTCCAAATGAGATGATATTTAGGTTGATTCTGGTCCTCTCAAAAAGAGGAATTTAACAAAATCAGTATCTCAGTCATCTACGCTGTCCAAGGTGGAATTTGACCTTAGTTGAAAAAATTAACAGAGTTAAAATCTATGAGACCTTTTTCTTGAGCTTACATAAAGTAGCTTTGTATAGTCCCAATATTTGGTATCTTACCTCACAGGAATGTAGAAGGGAGATTAAAAAATGATTGTGGTGTATTATTTGATTCTGTTGAAGACTTGGTTGACACTTTCTTAGTATATCTAGCACAATCCATTGAAATACCTCCTCTATTTGGATCTTCTGACAAAGAAGACAAAGTACCACCAAGTGGTGAACATTAAGAAGGTGAAGACCATCATACTAATTATGAAAGTGAAGAAGAACAATTGAACAATAATATGGCTAGTAATTATTTAGCATGGATGGCCCAAGGGGATTTGAACCTCCAAGGTTTTTTATGTGATGCATCTAGAAAAGTTACTCCCAAAACTTGAGCCAAAGAAATCCACCTCTGCAGAAAACGGTATTAACAATTTCTAGTTATCATTAAGATTGATGAATTTTTAACATGAAAATATGGCTTTAGATTATTTCCTTCTATTTTTGAGAATAAAGCCACAACTTGGTATCATAGCCTTCCAACAGGTTTTACTATGAATTAGGAGAAATTTAAGAAGGACTTTACTGATAAATTTGCAGAAGAGAAATCTTAAGCCACACTCTTAAGAAAACTAAGTGTGTTGAAAATGGAGAAGAAATATAAAGTTAAATATTTCAACAAACATTTCAACACAATTTTGAATAATTTTCCTACTAATATACCTCATTATGTGTTGACACCTAATCATCAGGATTGGGTGAATAAGTGTAACTACTATAAATAAATAACAAGAAATATGAATAGTCACCGGGAGATGAAGTGAACAATCTCCCCCTCATGTATATAATAAAGACCAACCTGAATGAATAATTGTGAATTGATTTGGAGGAGTTACTGCCTGGCTTGACATGATATCAAAGCCAGCTCCCGAAATTAGTTTTTGTAACTCCTAGTGTTAGTTTCCTACATATATTCTGCCTGGTTTCCTGAAGCCTGCTCTAGGCAATGTCATATACGTTTTTGAACATATGCGTTTTGATATTTCCTCTGAACAGTCGCCTGCTTCACTAGAATCACAGTGACTGTTGTGCGATATGAAGCCATGCACTTGGCATGGATTTGATATTGTATGCGTTTTAAAATCTGCTACTGGCTTGCTATCATATGGGTTTTAACATCTGAATGTTGCTCTCTCCGTCACCACACTGCTCCCTCCATTTCAATGAATTTCATTAACATCTGAACGCTTTTGACTTTTTTTTTGACATAACACTCACCCGTAACTCTGGCTGGTTTTCACCCAAGCCTCGACATTTGGTCTTGTCTGAGCATCCATGGCCTATTTCGCCTTAGTTTTGCTCCAATTTATTCTGTGGATTTTGCATACAATGCTAGTACATTGATATATATGTATATATGAATTAATACTGTAGCATGATTTTTGAATATTATTGTTTAACATGCTGGGACTGAATACAGTAGAGAGCAGATAGATCCCATCTAATTTCTTATTGGAATTTCTATATGCTGAGATTTGGGTACGTTTTAGTGCCTTGTCTAAATCAAATGTTGTTCGCTAGAGCAGCTCTTGGGGTTTATTTGATTGGCTAGAGCTTTAGGCGAGGCCGTTCTTACAAATTCTTTGCTAACATTCTGGATCCCTGTTATTTGTTCTACTGTAGGCACGCATTACTTCTACTAATATATTTATATGTACAAGCAATCATAACAAACACGTTGCTTTTTCTTTAGTGTTTTTGTGGCCTGTTGATGTGCATCCCTAAAAGAATTGAAGACTGAGAGACAGAAAAAGAAAGAGATGTAATTTTCAATATAAAAAAAGTATGCAGTCAAGGTGTAAAGCATAGGATTTGAGCTTTCATGCAAGTTATGGTATCTTGGTACTAGCGGGATGATATTGCCTATTATATTTCTCTTGAATTGCAACCATATTGTAATACAAAAAAAATGGTGATATTCTATATGCATAGAATATAGTTTTGATCTTTGTCTATTAAATCAAGAAGGAAGAATAAGGCTGCATTATTTTGAAGCACATTTTCCCAGCAGAAGTATTTTTACAGTACACAGATTTTTTTTCCAGCAAAAGTTTTTTTACAATATGCGTTTAACTATATCTATTGTGGGAATAGTTCTTATTGGTAAGGAGAACTATCTTGAATGGTCCCGGATGATAAAACACACCCTCATTTTCAATGAGTTGTGGAAAGGAATGTGTATTGGAGATGAAGACAAAGAGCCAGAATAGCCTACCTTAGACAAAGAGTTCGCCATTTGGGAAAATAAGAACAACAAAACCAATGCATTAATTGCAGCATCTGTAAGTGAAGAGGTGAGTCGCCATATTTCGCCATTTTCAACTGCTTTCGAAGCCTTACAAAATCTGAAAGAAATCTATGACTCACATTCTGCACTTGAAGTTGTTCAACTCATGATTAAACTCTTCGCTCTTGAATTGTAAAATAATGATCCTCTTGCTCTTGCATCCGAAGTAAAATCTATAATGCATGATATCAAAGCCACTAAGGTTGAATTGGATATTCCTCTTATCGCTTTTCTCAAGGCACTTTATCCTACTTACTCCAATTATCTTGAGTCATTGCAAGAAAATGGAAATCTCAAAGATATTACATTTGACTCTCTTGTGAAAAAATTTGCTGAAAGAGAGAAAGCTTTTGGAAAGAAGACAACTCCTGAATCTTTTGAAGAGGCTGTGTGCCTTGCTCATAAAGAAAAGAATCCTACTCAAGATTCTTCCAGAGGAAGAGGTGGTCGAAGAGGAAGAGGAAGATATTTAAGAGGCAGGGGGGGAAACACTCTCAAGGAGAAAAGTTAGACTTGCACTGCATATGAAAAGGAAATGGATCACATGATGCCTCTACATGCAAGTTACCATGGGACAAAATTGAGCAGCAAAGAAACCAACAGAAAGGTAAAACTAATGACACAGAAAAAGTTAAATCACCTTAATTTGATCATTATGTTGTGGCACAATGTAATATTAGAGTAAATGAAGACTTATTTAATGCTTCACTTGCTTCTTGGAAAAATGATTGGTTTCTTGATTTAGGAGCAACTTGCCACATGACTCATAGAAAATAGTTTTTTGAAGAATTTACTAACAATGTTGATGCAGCAGTATACTTTGCAGACCAATAAAAAATCAAGCCATCAGGGCTTGGCATAATCAGGCTTAAACTTCCTAGTCTTCCAGACTTTCTTCTGCATCATGTTCTACATCTCCCATAGCTGAAGAGAAACTTTCCATCCTTGGTCCACATCTACCAGCAAGGTCACTCCATTCATATGTTTGATGGAAAGCTTGAGGTGAGAAAAGCATCTGACCACTCACTTGTCAAGAGGGGAATACAAGAAGAAAGGCTTCTCAAGCTGCAAGGTACCTCTGCTCATGCACAACATTTCTCATTCTCATTATGAAGTTGGTACACTTCCATCAAGTTTATTATGGCATACTAGATTTGGACATTTGAACTATGATAGCCTCTGCTTGTTGAAAAAAATGGTGTTGTTGGTTTGCCTACAATTCCTAAGAAACTTAAGCAATGTGATGCTTGCATTTTATTAAAGCATAGCAAACAGTATTTTCATGATTCACATTCAAGAACACATAGAAAAATTAAACTCATTTATTCAAATTTATGTGGTCCAATGCCTGTTCCTTTTGCAAATGGAAATAAATATATGATGACATTTATTGATGACTACACCAGAATGTGTTGGTTTTATTTATTAAAGAACAAATCTGATGCTTTCCAAACATTCAAGAACTTTCATACATGGACTGAAAATGACACACAATCTCATATTGGCTTTATTCGCACTGATAATGGAAAAGAATACACTTCAAATGAATTTGAAAACTATATTCTCCAACATGGGATCAAACATCAAACAACTGTGACTTATAATCCCCAACAGAATGGTGTAGTTGAAAGAATGAATAAGACAATCTTAAATATGGTACACTCCATGATGTTTTTCAAAAATGTAAAGTTGATGTTTTGGGCTGATGCAATTCTATGTTTTGTATATATAAAGAATAGATGTCCATCTAATGCTATTAGAAACAAGACTCCATATGAAATGTGGTATGGGCACATTCCTTCGGTAAAGCATCTTAGGGTCTTTGGTTCCACCTGTTATGCCTTGATACCAAAGGTACATAGAAACAAACGTGGTGCAAGAAGTCGTAGGTGTATCTTCCTGGGGTATTCAAACACCTCCAAAGCATACCGTCTCTATGATGAAGTCAATAAAAAGTTTGTTGTATCTAGAGATGTAATCTTTATTGAATCATCCAAAACTGAAAATGTTGTTGAGCGGCAACTTGATCGCTTGGATAGATTCACAAATGCAAAATCATTTCAAGATTTGATAATCAGATACCACATCTTGAAGGGGGGGTTCCTATACTAGATCAACATGTGGAATATTCTTTTGAAGAACTCTCTCCCCCGCATGAAACTCCAACAACGGATGATGCTTTAAGTGATGTGATTGATAGAATTGGGAGACTCAATCTTGATTCAGTCCCAACTCAATCAACGGAGCAGCCTGGGCCATCTGAGAAAGGTCCTCCAAAGTGGCTGACAAAGACACTTGAAAGCATTCATCCTGATGAGGTTGGAAAGACAAGAACTAGAAATTCAAATAAGCAAAATGGAGGTGATGTAGATGACTTTGATTCACCTGCTGATATGGATGTTTCTTATGATTGTGAATTGAATTTGTCTACATATTTCAAACCAAATTCCTTCAAAGAAGCTGCTTCTCATGATGAATGGAAAGAAGCGATGCGAAAGGAGTATGATGCCCTGATAAAGAATGGCACTTGGAAGCTGGTTGATCCTCCACTAGGAACCAAACCAATTGGCTGCAAGTGGGTCTACAAGAACAAGTGTAAAGTTGACGGCTCACTTGACAAGAACAAAGGCGGGCTTGTGGCAAAAGGTTTTGCATAGAAGGAAGGGGTCGATTATGAGGAGAATTTTGCCCCCACAGCAAAATGGGCTACCATCCGGACACGTTTTACCCTAGCAGCTCAGAACGGTTGGAAATTCCATCAAATGGATGTAAAAACTGCTTTCTCGAATGGAGATTTAAAAGAGAATGCTTTTATGTCCCAGCGGGAAGGATTTTCTATGAAAGGATATGAACATAAAGTATGCAAACTTCTGAAATCCTTGTATGGCCTCAAACAAGCACCGTGAGCTTGGTATGAAAAACTAATAGAGCATCTTCTGAAACTCAATTTCAAACATTATGATTTTGATGATGCAACTTTATTTGTCAAGAAAGTTAGCAAACCAATTGTATATCTTGTGGTATATGTAGATGATATTCTGATGACAAGAACAATGAAATCTACATTGCATCCATAAAGAAGGAATTGAGGAAAGGTTTCAAAATGACTGATTTGGGCTATGTTCATTACTATCTTGGTATTGAAGTAACTCAACATCCAAAGTCCATATTCCTTTCTCAAAAGAAGTACATTGGAGATATGTTGAATAGGTTTGGCATGACAAAATGCAATCCTCTTACTACTCCAATGGAACAAAACTTAAAGCTCACATCCATTGAAGGAAAAGAATTTGAGGATGCAACAAAGTATAAACTGTTGGTCACTTTAATTGCTTATCTATTTTAAACAACCAAGTGCTACATAAATTGTCAACCCAGGGAAGTCTAGTTATCTCAAAGGCAACTACGTACTGTATGTACTCAATCTTAAAAGAAATAAAAGTTGTAGTAAAGATTAATCACACCTTGTTCAAAACAAACTGAAGCTCCACTCTGTGTTATAGCAAAAATACTCTATTGCAGACAACTACTAAGGAATGCTTAAATTCATTCAAAGAGTAATCTAATGAAGAGGATCAATCTGCAAAGGAAAGCAGGGGCTAAACTGTAACAGAGAACATGACCCTATTCCCAGAGCAGGAACCTTCAGCACCTATTTCTGATTATCAAGCTTGCCAACTTACTCTGTAAACTCAACCACCAGTGAAACACTCATAAATTGACTGGAGATAAACTTAAACAAGACGACAATCAATTGGAGAGAAAATAGAGTTTCAACAAAGGATGTATAAACAATATTCAATAACCATACTATTAACAAGGCATGGATAAAAGACACACTTAACACACTATAGTAATATAATGGGTGAATCTTGTGATGAAGGTGGGACCTGTCCTTCTCACAAGATTCCCCAGGAGACAAGAACTAGATAATATGTTCAGAACAAAATTTTATTCATCCATCAATATGTCATATTACAAAAAAAGGATTCTAGTCCTGTTCCTTCAACTAAGCCTTTCCAGTAGTCTATTCATCCCCTTCTAATGTAGATGTCTCCTCTTTTTAAAGAGGAGACATCTATTACAACAGATTGCATTGTAAATTCTATTTTAACCCAATATACAAAAATAGGGAAATCAGTTTCCCATCAACAAGATGATATTACAACAATGATGTCTTTGGATCATGATCGTTACATTCAATGTAGTTGCTCCGGTGGTCTTCCTCTGTTGCTATCAAATCTAGACTCCAAATCACAACTATTTCAGCCACAAGATTTGCGTGTTGTTCCTACTATTTCAGCAACTGCAAAAATAGTCTTGTAAACTCCAGGCAGTTTCAGCAACGTGAACTGCACATCATTCTTTAACTGTTCAGCAACTAACAATTCCATGGCTAACTATGAAGATAGCATAATTATATGTAAAATAATTAAAGGTATAGTGATGAGAAGAAACATTGTGTACCTTTGGAATAATTGGGTTAAAACAATAACAAGGACTTTAAATATAGGTTGAAAAGGATGACATCATAGCCAAATGTGTAGTAAAAAAGGGACAATATGAGGTCCTAACATCCCCCCCAACTAAAAGGGTTGCATGTCCTCATGCAACTTTTTACTCTGAGTCGGAGTCAGAGTACTAGGATGTATAGTGCAAATTACTTATACAATAAGTATAGAAGGTGCTATCAACTGAGTTTCTAAAACCATAGACATTTTGTAATATTTGCCATGCTACAAGCTCTTCCTTCTTGGACAACTTGAAGTAAGCCTTGTATTTCTGTACTGGTAGCCATAGAAGAGGGAAGTTAAAATGATAACCCAACCATTTCTCGGCACACTGCTGAATGCATTTAACATAGTTAGGTAGCCATGAAATTGCTGTTTGAAGATTAAGAGGGTTAAAGGGATGACATTCCTTTCTCTCCTTAGGGCAATGTTCCCAAAATAGGTTGTTTTCCTGAACAACAAGAGCTCCCTTGGTTTTGACATAATGCTGGTAGTCTTTTAAGACTATTGCCTGTAATTCTCTGATATGCTTAGTCGTTCCTGGTTCCTTTAAAACCCGGCAATATTCAGCAAGAAAAACAGTAGCATTCTGTGGCTCGGATCGAACCCACATAAGGCGATTATCTTCATTGTGTGTTGTTGAGAGGAAGGCTTTTTGCGACGTAAGCTGATTGGCCAGTGTTATAGCTCCAAATATCACTCTTGAGGTTTGTGATGCTGCACTCATGGCCTAGGGCAACCCCTCCTTCTAGACTTGGTCCAAAATTTAAAAAACAATGTTTTATTCCTTATACGTGACATTTCCATGAGCTAAACGCGTGTATACGCAGGTCTGTGTATACCCAACCCACGTATATGTCTTAAAACACTTAAAAAAAATAAATCTCCTTCATTTCGGGTGGAGATCATGGGTTTCACATGTTGATTACTTGTTAGTGCCCGTGGCCCAACTGTTCCCAACTAATTCCCAACTAAAATACTACTTTGGGAGAAGTATAAAAAGGCTTGAATGGGAAGGCCTAAGGAGGGAGAGAAGGGAGAGAAAGATTACTATGTTGAGATTTCCCTGACTAGGTCTGAAGATCCTAGTGCCTCCTACACTTCCCCCATTTTACAGGAAACCCTTGTTTCCTTATGTGATGATGTCTATCTACTACTTGAGATATCATGGAGTAAGTCATGGAAGGAGTTTGTTAAAGTCTTGAAATTGGACGAATCCAGGAGACGGTTATGCTTGGAGCCTGCGAAAGGACGAATCAGGTGAAATTTTTCCTTTCTGTACTTTATTTATCTATAATAAAAGAAACACATGTCTTTGTTCCTGATATAAATCTTCTTCATGTTTATGATATCCATGTTATGATTCATATGTGAATGGTAGTTTAATTGCATAACTAACTACCTTTCGTTATAATATGAAGATGGTTTCTTTATAATGTTTAGTCCATATACTGCTGTACTTTCTGGAATTGATTGTTTTGCAGGTTGAAGGAGTAAAAGGAACTCCAAGAAGGGTTTGGACCCTGGAAGGCTCTTCTCAAGGTAGGACTTCAGGTACGTCCCTTATCGTAGAGTTTGCTTATATTAGCATTATGGCTGTATGTAATGTGTGTTTCTCTGTATAGACAACCTCTAGTCTGCAAGGGTGTCAAACCAAGACCCTAGGGGGATTTATCCCTTAACAGAATTGGCGACTCCACTAGGGACAACATTATTGTTGTTCCCAGTTTGGGTTTATTCAAGCCAATCAGGGCTCAGCTTTATGTTTGCTTGTTGTTACTGTGTAGTCTGTTCCTGTAGGAACTTGAATTGTAGGTTTGATCAGTTTCTTCAGACTATTTTTTTATTTTTCTTGGAACCTTTTATATACACTGTTTTTTCTGTTTACAGAGGCATATATATGCATGCTTCCTTAAGTAAACTTGCGTATACACAAGTTTCCTTAAGCTCAGTTGCGTATACGTGCAACTGTGCACTAACACAGTCGTGTATATCTTATAATTTTCAAGATTTTTCAAATCTTTTTGCTTTTGAAGGTCTGTCTGTTGGTCTGATTCAGTCCTGAACAATTACTTTCCTGTGTCAGATTTTAGTTTTACAGCAAGCATCTTATTTCAAATTCTCTCTGATTGTGAAACGGTTGGTCTTATTTGTTTTTATTGCAAACGTCATCGTTTTTTCTTAAGCACACAAGTTTTCCTGCAAGGAATCTTGGTTGCTCTGTGTTCTCAGGGCAGAATGGTTGATCTCAATCTTTGTGTCAAGTTTTGTTTTGGTGATTTTTTTTGGTTTGCATGTTAAAACGGTATCTTTATGACCATCTTCTTTTCTTGCTTTCCGAAAGTTGTTGGTTTACACTTTCTTGAAAGTTGTCTTTTCAATCTGTTGGTCTTTATTGCTGAACTCTTGTGGCTGCTTTTGTGATTGTTGAGAGCATTTTGAAACACTTTTTGTTGAGTTCTCACTTGTTTTGTGTTGCAAACTCGCAAAGAGTTTCATTGCGTATTCTTCGATCATAAAGTTTCAGTCTTGTTTAGAGCATTTTTGAAAAGTCATTTTTATTTTTCTTTTGAAGGAAACTTCTTGAAACTTTGTTTTGCTTTCTTGAACTTTGTTTTGATTTAGTTTTCCTTTTTTTGAGTGAAAGTGCATTTTTGTTTGTCTTGAAACTTGCTTTTAGTGTCTAGACAAAATAAGCAACACCACTTATATTCCATCTAAACATTTTAAGTGGAAAATTAAAAAGTGATAAACAAGTAACTTTCATTCCTTGATTTAAGAGTAGTTTTGAGTTTTGCATCAGCATGTACTTGTTGAATTAGGATTAATTTGTGCATATTTCTAGGCATTCCTAGCTTTGATAACTTTTGTGAGTGTGAAGCTTGAGTAAAAGAAAAGAAAAGAAAAATTCGTTACTTTCTTTGAAGTTCCTCTAAACCTTGTAGAAATTTCTTTCATCGAAAAACGAAAACAAGTGCATTTGCATGTAGTTTGGTTTTTATTAATTTCTTTTGCGTAAAAACACCACTAGTTTCAGTTCCGCCTATCCCTTGAATTAAATAACATCCCATTTAAAAACAAGCACTAATAAAAATATACTAGAACATTTTATAATTGTCAAGTTAGACACACCAACAAGTTTTAGGATATTTTAGGGCCTTGGATTAGGTGAGTAGAGAGATAACTCTCCAAGGCCATTTAAACTGTCAAACATAGGAGTCTTAATAGTGAGTGAAAATCCAATAGTGTTAGGAAGACTAGGAAAGCTCCGGATCTGGGAGTTAAGCACAAGGGTTTTTGAAGATAGGGAAGAGAGATACCCTTTCTCCTACTTGTCCGATTTTACCTCACGACTACTCCTAGGGATCTACATAGGTGGCTACGGAGGGAGCCTTGTGGGGAAAATTCCACAGATCGAAGGATAGGAAATAAGGTATTACATATGGGTTATTATTGGCCCATTTTTAAGGATGATAAGAAATATTCCTAGGCCTTCGATTGCTACGAAAGGATGGGACACCCTGGCCAATCTGATGAAATTCCTCAACAGCCCCAATTAGTCATAGAGCCCTTTGAGCATTGGGCATTGGACTTCGTGGGTCCATTCCATCCACCATCCAATCAGAAGGCCTACATACTAGTAGCCATGGATTATGTGACGAAATGGGTGGAAACATTAGATTTACCAAGAGACACAGAGGAAGTAGTGATTAACTTCCTTTTTGGGCTATTTATGTAGTATGGATTACTACGAGAAGTGATCATAGATGGGAGAAAGCAATTCACAAGGCACAAAATTACTGACACTCTCAAAAACCATAATATTATGCATAGGATCACTTCTTTGTATCGCTCATAGGCTAACGAGTAGGTTGAAAGCACCAATAAGGTTACAGAAGTGATTCTAACCAAGTTAGACTCAACACATCGATGACATTGGGCTGCTAGACTACCATAGGCCTTGTGGGCCTATCATATGACTTAGAGGAATACTATTGGATACTCTCCATTCTAGCTTGTGTTCAGTGAAGAACCAATTTTTCCAATTGAATTCAAAATAAAGACCCTAAGAATGGCCTAGGAAGTGGGGCTAGATTTAACAGAAGCCCAAACCAAGTGACTTCAATAGATTAATAAACTAGATGAGGCTCAATTACCTTCTTTGCAACGGAAATCAATAATTTAGCAGCAAAGGGAAAAATGGCACGATAGCCTTATTAAGAAGAAAACATTTCAAAAAGGGGACTGGGCACTCCTATACGATTCCAGATTCCAGGATTTCCTGACCAAATTGCAAACAATATGGCTCAGCCCTTACAAGATTAAAGAAGTGCATAATAATGGTACTCCTACCTTGACTACCATCAATGGATCCGACCATTCTTTTAACGTAAATAGACACCGAGTGCGCCTCTATCATCAACTGCTTACCAAGGAGTCTTTGTTATGAAACCAACTCAAGAAAAGATAGAAAATATAGATCAATGCCTTAGAATTCAGCCTCTTCGAGGGGGAAGCCTCCTTTACATTACATAAATGAACAATTCTTGGATGATTCAAATGATAAAACCCCCTTTCTATATATAGGAGTCTAAGGAGTCACAATATAACCCAGCCAACCTAACAATAATAATATAAGCCACAAAAATAACAATAGAGGGATTCTATGGGGCACAGTAATAACAATATGGGGGCAATAGGGGCACAACAATATTAATAAGGGGTACAACTACCATAGTAATGGGGTAATCACTAGTATTATAGGACCCAACATGCCCCTCTCCTTCAAAAAAAGTGTTGTCCTCAACGCTTGAGTAGTTCTGGATACTTCTGTATAAAATTAT
>APFE031388563.1:0-14848 GCA_000404065.3 Pinus taeda | reverse complement strand
CCCCTCCCATTGGAATGGAAATCATTGGGCTAGTCAATACATATTCTCCCATGGATAGCTTGATATTATGGCACTTTCCAAAGCAATTTATTGTTCCTCCATTTGCAATCATCACCTCACATTCTGGTGCTAGATATAGGAAGCAATTCAATTATTTTTCTACCTTACAATGAATAAAATTATGGGTGCTTCCTGAATCAATCAACACTATTACCTTTTTCTTCTTGATTTGTCCTTCTATCTTGATGGTTTGAGGAGTGGTAATTCCAGCCAATTCATTACAATATATGGTAGGATTCATTTCTTCTTTATCTAGGCTTTGTTCTTGGAGTATATCCTCTTATTTTGACCTTTCTTGCTCGTTTTCTTCTTCCTCTTCACAATCTATGTAGAATAATTTCTTCTCAGCACACTCATGACCTTTGGTGTATTTGCTATCACAACTGTAACAAAGCCCTTTTGCTCTTTTTTCTTCCAATTGTTGTGGTGCCAACCTTATAGGTTGTGGAAGACTAGGGGAAACAACACTTCCGTCTTTATAGTTGTGAGTGGTATGCTTCCTGGTTACCATAATTTTTCTTTCCATTTTTCTTGCTAACCTGAATGTCTTCTCTAACGAATCAGGTTCTCAAAGGCAAACATCATGTTGGATATTATCCTTTAAATACCCTATGAACACATCAATCCTATGCTCATGTGGAATATCTTTTACCCTTATGTTCAATTTTTGGAACTCCTCAATGTGATCCATTATTGAACCCTTTTGTTTGAGACTTATCAATCGACTAAAACAAGTGTTGCTTTTTGTATCCTCATAATGTGCTATCAATTGTTCCGTAAAAATTGCCCAAGTGATAAATTGTTTACGAGAGAAAATCCATTGATACCATACAAACTGATTTGGTTCCAAATATAAAGTTCCAATACATACCTTTTGTGTGTTTTGCACATTATTGAGATCGAAAAATTGCTCCATCTGTAATATCCATGTTGTGGGATCGTTGCCATCAAACTTCCTCATATCAATTTTTGGAATATGGTGGGTCTTCGATCCCACATTAGAGCCTATGATATCATGATTAACATTTCTTTTGTTTGCATCATGAGTTTCCTTTACTACCTTTTCACCATTAGTAAGTATTTCATGTAGAAAATTTGTCAAATCTGCCTTCAAATCTACCATGTCTCTCTTCAAATATATCTTCAAATCGTCCATCTTAGTTTCCACGCCCTTTATCTTAGCTTTTATTAGCTTTTGTGAGAGTGACATTTGTTGCACTTGGTCTTGTAATTTTGATATATCATGTAGCATTTCTTCCTGTTCTTCATGAGTCATGCTAGAGCTTTCAGGTTTCTTACTAGGTGTTTGCATTTTCTTTCCTCGGGGCATCAGTTGCTGATAATAATTCTCTACTATGCCCTTTGAATTCCTTCAAAATAAATTTTCAAACCAAGCTTAAGCAAAAATTTAAAAAATTCTACACACCTATTTTCACTTTGTAGGAGCTCGATATTGCCGCTGATGTATCTCTGTACTTTCGGATCATCCAGTTCTAAAATCACGAACTGCAGTAGCCCTCTGTGTCCTCTTTCCAATGCCACTAGTGTGATCCAAATTGGATTCTCCAAGGAAGAGTTATGCGAAATCTCCCACAGTGACCTGATTATAGACTAGTTCAGTAGAGTGAACTTGCACGAAGTGCCACGAGTGACCATTTCGACCTTTGGCTCTGAAAAATATATATAAGAAACTACAGTCTGTCCTCTTTCTGTAACTTCTTATGAAATTTCAATCCGATGCTCAAAGATAAAGTTATGACGATTTTCCCCAGGTCACCTGTTTGGAATGTAATTCAGGAGTCTGCAAAAAGACCAACTTCCTCATATCATATCTCCACAAATATAGCGCGAAAAGCTCTGAAATTCGGATCCGAGATTCAGCGTGATTTCTTCTCAAATGGTTTTTTTTTTAGCTTCTGAAACATCGCAGAAAAAAATTTATATCGAAAATGCCACGATGACCTGTTTGGAGTAGCGAAACCCTAGAATCCAAAGCTCTGATACCAAATGTTATGAAACCAGGTCAAGAAAAGATAGAAAAGATAGATCAATGCCTTAGAATTTAGCCTCTTCGAGGGGGAAACCTCCTTTACATTACCTAAATGAACAATTCTCCGATGATTCAAATGATAAAACCTCGTTTCTATATATAAGAGTCTAAGGAGTCACAATATAACCCAGCCAACCTAACAATAATAATATAAAGCCACAAAAATAACAATAGATGGATTCTATGGGGGACAGTAATAACAATATGGGGACAATAGGGGCACAACGATATTAATAAGGGGTACAACTACAATAGTAATGGGATAATCACTAGTATTATAGGGACCCAACAGAGCCCTAAAAAATGTAAAATTGTAATTAATTGTTATTAATGCTCACAGTTATCAAGTTGTTATTTACTCAATAGGTAATGGGAGTGAAACTTATGATATTAAGACTCGACTCGAAATTCTAATGCAATTGAACATGCAATTTGTAATTTGATGTTCAATGAAATCCTAATTATGGGAATGTAAGAGTTTCTTTGATTTTATTCAAATGAAATGAAAAACTCAAAACTTAAAATTCTTTTCACAAGCAAGCTAATTTCACTTTGATGCAATCGAGATGCAGAAATAAACTAAGATTTGAAATTTTCCTAAGAGAACAAACAAACACAAAATGTCATTTATCATTAATCACTCGAAATTTTCAAAACACACAGAAGCCAATCAAGAGTTTGGAAAAAAAAAATTCCTAATGAATACTTTAACATAATGATTCCTAAAGTGCAATTATGAAAGACTTCAAAGCTGAAAAGAAATTATTTCCCTTTTATTCTTCATCAATGAAAGTAACTCTTCACAAAAAATCTAATTCCTCAAAAACCCTGATTTGCAATTAAACAAAGAAGTTTATCACAAAAAGTAGGATTAAATAATGATCTGATGTATTTGACAGAAAAAGATAGGAAAATAGTGATCTTGAGCACAACCTATCTCTTTCTAACCAATTGGCAAACAAGCCAAACAAAACCCTAATCAATTTTGCAAAAGGGATTGATTCCCAAAAAGACTTCACAAAATCACTCAAACAAATTCAAAAAAGGTATTGGACAACTGTAACAAATATGATGACACCTTCAAAAAAAAAATTCAAATTTTGGGCAAGAGAAAACCTAATTTTTCAAAAAATTCTAGGAACTCCGCAGGCCAAAAGTATCAACCAGTGCACGTGTGTTAGTTATTGAGGCAATCACTCTGCATATCTACACTGTCGATGAATAGAAACCACACATATATGGGAAGTTCAATAAAGAATAAAAAGAAAGCAATCAAAACAAAGGATCTGAAAGATCATAAATTTGTTAACACTCAGATCTAGCTAAATAAAAAAGAAAGGAAATCAAAGCCAAGAAAAGAGAAGAGAACAATAACGTTCCCCAGTATGGTTGTGAAATTGTTAGGTGGATAAATCCCTCTTGCTCACATGAGAGATCTCCATAGATCCTAAAGGAAACTAGAAACAAATAGACAATTGAATAACTCTTTTCCTAAGCTTACTTTGTTTGAATTGTAAATACAAGAGAAGGAGAATGGGCATCTTACCTATTTGCAAAATTCTTGATGAAGATCCTTGCTCTGTCTTGATGTAGCTTCTCAATGCTCAAAAAGACCTGCAATCACATACATAAGAAAGATCAAAGGCATATTCAGCGTAACAATTCAAACAAGCTTATCCTAATGTTCAAGGAGATTAGAAATTGAAATCATCTTAATGAATATCAAAAGAGACATAAATCATTCATCTTTCTATTAAGACAATAAAATGGAAAAATGATTCATTTGTATTAACTCAATGATAAGGAAGAGCCTTATAACCTCTGCCTTGATGTCATGAGGTTCCTCCCAAATGCCTCCAAATCTCTCCTTAGATGGTAAGCCTTCCAATCTAAATCCAACAACATAAGTGTATCTTCTCTGAACTCTCTAATCCCTCTAACCTGTAGTCAATTTATAGACCAAGAAGAATAAGTTTCAGATCCAAAAGAGAAGGATGAGATTCTCTAAGGGGGGGATTACGGTTCCTTAATGAGAGGGAATTAGCTCCATGATCTGAGGGGTATGGTTTGAATAAGAATGACCTCAGAAGCTTTCAGTTGGTATATATTCACCCAACAATGCTTTTGGAATTCAGTTTTAATTTTTAATTTCCTTTGAGTTCATTGTGCAGTGTATAATGGAAGACATCACATATTTCTGCGTAGATTTCAGGGATAGAAATTGCACATGTGCGGAAACTGACTAGGAAAAGCACGAAGGTCATGCTTAACATGTCATAAAGCCTATTTTACCCAAAATTCATATGTTCTTCAAGGGTTTTTGATTGTTTTACCTCCAAGGGAATGCAATGGGACATGTTTCTAGATGGTGAGAGATCCATTTCACTAGTTAAGTGTCGAGGTGAACAAATGACATGTAACACCAATGTCACAATATGAGGAAAATTGTTTGAACATGAAAATCAATCATGATCAATGATGGTTCAATGTCGCATGGTGGCAAAAATTGTCTCAATGTGAAAATCAACCATTGTGAACTATGTTTATTTTAGGGTTTATAATATTTATCCTAGTGTTTATATATCTTGGGTTTATAATATTAATCCCTTGGGTTAAATATTATTACCTTGGGTTTATAATCCCTTGGAGTTTTAGAATTAATCCCATAGGTTTATAATATCAATCCCTTGGGTTTATTAATCTAAGGTTTCATATTCCTAGGGTATAATATTATTCGTAAGGTTTAATTTGAGGGTTTAATCATGGTCAACCATGGTTCAATATCACATTGTGGCAAAGATTGTTTCAATATGAAAATCAATCATGGTCAACCATCATCAACCATGGCCAACCATGTTTATTTTACCCTTTATAATATTTATCATTGGGTTTATATACCTTGGTTTATAATATTTATCTTAGGGTTTATCGTAGGATTTTCTCAATATGAAAATCAATCATGATCAACCATGGTCAAACATGGTTGATCGTTCTCAATTATGGCCAATCATGGTTAACCATAGCGAACAATGGTCTAACATCACATTGTGACATTGGACCATTGGTCAATCATGGTCCAACGTCACATTGTGAGAATGATTGTTTCAATATGAAAATCAACCATGCTCCAATGATGCATTGTGATAAAGATTGTCTCGATATGAAAATCAGTCATGGTCAACCATGGTCCAATGTCACATTGTGACAAAGATTGTCTCAATAGCCACCGCAGCCAAGCATGAAAATGATTGATCTCACAATAGCTCTTTTGGATTCCATTACATAGATTTTATTAGAATAATAAGCTAGTTGGAATACTTCAAACTTCCCTTTGGGTAAGTAGTTAGAATATCAAGTTAATGGGATTAACATTCTTTACTAGTATTCTTTGTCAATCACAAATCTGAATAAAAAAAGACAATTAAGTTTTTTTTGTTTGCTAAAAAAAGAGTTTTATAGAAGTGGAGGAATTGTTCTGATGTTGAAAAGTGGTGCAAACAAATTATGATGGAAATGGATTCAGCACCATCAAAAACTTCATACATATCTAAACTTATGAAATTTCAGAGCTTTTACTTAAATTTACAAAAATCTTTAGCAGATTTTTTAAAAATATAATAGAAATTTACATAAATTTCTGGGCAAAAAAACCATAATTCTTAGTCCACTGCAAAAGGAAAAACTTAGCTGCTTGTGTCGTCGACAAAAAAACAAAAGACTCCAATTGAGTATTGAAAAATGAAACGTAACTGTCAATTGCATGATAGATTTTCTGCCTTTGATTTTGATTAATAAGGTAGACTCCGAGTGAGTATTAAAAAAAGGAAACGTAACTGTAAAGTGCAGGATAGGTTTGCTCCATTCGATATTTGTAACGCCTTATGGTTCGTGCGACGGGCGGGCGCCGGGCGGGCGCCGGGCGACTGGGCGCGCGTTGAACGGGCATGCGACGGTGCTGTAGAGAAAATGCGACGATACCGTGAACAATATGAGACGAAGGCAGATACATGTGTGAGCAAAAACACTTATGCGACTAAGTGTTGAGCGGACTTATATGGTGTGGAGAGCGACTCACATATGGAGAAGTCGGTGATGGTAATGAGCGTTTGGGGGCTTGCGTAAAGGCGTTTTGGGGGCTTGCGTAAAGGCGTTTTGGGAGTCGGCCAAGGGGCGTTCGCCCACCCCTCGTCCACGTTGGAGGTGTATATATGTGTGAGCGTGGAACGCTCCAAAAACATTCGAACAACTCGCTCATCCTCTCTTATCTTCACACAACAAGTGAAGAGTGCGCAGTTTGGATGCGCATAACTCATGCGCATAGCATGGTGTGTGCACATAGGTAACACTTGGACTTTGGTTGGTTGAGACGGCCATGAGTTGAGGTTTGAACGTGCGAATGTGCAGGATTGTATAGAGTGTCTTGGTGACCCGTATGGGCACTCATTCTTGGTGCAAAGGTGTGCATATGCTTATGTAAAGGCAAGTTGCCTATGATTGTAAAATTTGGTTAAGTGTTGGCTTGGAGTTTGCCAAGCACACTTGAGCTTTATACTGCTGTAAAATGATATATAATATATTGTTGGGCAGACTGTTTGGGAGTTGCCCCTCCCCTTTATATCGTGCAATTGATGTTCTTTTATATTGCTATGGATAATGATTAAGTATGGGTGATCATTGATATAAAGGTCTAATGCATTTTATACTTGGTTGCGAAACACAAACTAAGTTATCGGTTGTGAATTAGGCGTAGTCCACATACATTAGTATTGTTAAAAAGAATTGTGTGGTGGTGCCGCACCTCGCCGGCACGGTTGAAAGACCACCGCCGCCTGTGGGCATGACAGTTGGTATCAGAGCTCAGTTGGGCCGAGTTGTTGAGCTTGGTGAAGCTTGTGAAAAAGTATGGTACTTGCAGGTGAAGGAAGCGGTTTCACACTCAAGTGAAACAAGGACTGGTTCATTATGCAGGGACTGGATGAAAGACTGAAAGACAAGATGGTGGATACACCTATGACAGGTGAGTCTAGCCATGGACCGGGTGAAGCCTTGAGGTACAAAGTGTTGGAACGAATGAGACAATGGAGTTCTAACTGGGTTGCGATGAAGGCTGAGAACATGAAGTTTCTGGACGGCTGTTCAGAACTAAGGAGGGAACTTGAAGAGCTCAGGAGCCAATGCGGAAGTACGACAGATGTTGAACTCAAGGAATTTGACAAGGAGATCAAACGGAGTGGTCTTGGTCTTCAAGAGCTCTTTGATGAAAGAGCCCGTTTAAGGAAGGAAAGTGCCAAGTTGGAGGCCGAAATCAAGCTAATTGAGGAAGAGATAAAGGGAAAGCTTTGACAAGGAGATCAAACGGAGTGGTCTTGGTCTTCAAGAGCTCTTTGATGAAAGAGCCCGTTTAAGGAAGGAAAGTGCCAAGTTGGAGGCCGAAATCAAGCTAATTGAGGAAGAGATAAAGGGAAAGCTTCTTGGGAAGAAGATCGTTGTGATTGATCAAGAGGAGCTTGATTACATTGATAGGCTGGGGACTTACTACTGTGACAATCCAGAGGATGTGCGAAAGCTGAGTTCCATGAGAGTAGTCAATGGACACTTGGTTGGCGCACTTGAGCAGAGGTCAATGAATGATAAGCTTGAGGGAGTTCAAGCTAGACCAGGATCGGGTTGCCTTGATGAGCCAAGCAAGGAAGTGAAGTACCTTAAGAAGGAAGTCAAGTTGGGGCATGAGCCAATTGACCTTTTGAGGCCGAATTCTTGAAGAAGGTTGCTGATATAAGACATAAGACAAAGAGGACAGAAGGAGGTAATACCTTGAAGCTGAGTTTTGTGCAGGTGACCATCAAGGGCAAGAGATTTGCAGCTTTGGTTGATACAGGGGCTACTCATAGCTTCTTGAGTAGGAAGGCAACAAAGTCTTTTGGGAAGAAAGAAAATATGGAGAGGGAATTGAGTGCTTTCAAGGCAGTCAACTCTAACATGAAAGCTGTTATTGGTGTGATGAAGGACACTCAGATGAAAGTAGGGTCATGGTTTGGAAAGTTGGACTTGAGAGTTGTGGACATGGATGATCATTCTATGGCGTTGGGAAAAGACTTCATGAGGCTTGCACAAGCTGTACCGATGGTGGACCGAGACATACATACTCTTGATTACAGCTGAAGGAAGAACCATGATTGTACCGATGAATAGAAGGAGTTGCTTGGGGTATAGGCCAAGGATGAATTCTATGACTTTGTATCCCAAAAATCCAAATGTGAAGCATGAGGATGTGGAGCAAAGAGGACTTGGGAGTATGACTCAAACAACGAAGGAAAGGAAGTTGATTGACTTCGTTGCAAGGGTGAAGAAGAATGAGGCAAGTGAGAAGGCAGTCTCACAAACCTTGAGACACTTGACAGAGACATCTTCTACTAATGATCTTCACAATGGGGTTGCAAAAGAAGGAAGTCCTAGCACTACTTGAGAGGTAGTGGTTGATGAGGATTACAAGGGTAGAGATCTTGTTGGCATAGTGGACTTTTGCAGGTATGCTATGGGCATACATGACTTTCAGTTGACAAAGGACAAGCTCAAGGAGCTTGGATGTACATGTGATGAGATTGAGGCTGTGCCTACATACTTGAGGACACAACATTAATCCAACACATGGGTGGATGAGATTCAGGGAGGAAACTTCCTGACCCTCCTTTCTCTATAGACAACCTTGGAGATAGGTTGGTGTGGAGGCCTTGATGGGGAGGAACCACACCAACTCTATAAGGGGCCTTGAAAGGAGGCTTCTTTATGACAGATTGCAGACTTGGGTGTAGATGGCCAGATGTTGGGATGAGGTCTACATGAGTTGGACATCATGGACAACCAGTGTCATACAACCAGTGTCATAGACATCAGGTTGGAGTTATGGAGCATGGCAATTTGATGCAGGGACATTATGTGGGAGCATGAGTAGATGTGTCATTCATGGACATTCTATGGGAGTATGCTGAAGCAAAGGATGTTGTGCAGATGCTGTTATGACTTGTATGAGCTAGTGGAGAGGTTGTACACTCTTGTGCAACTAAACCATGGCTTGATCATGTTGCAGATGGGATGGAGTTTCCATGGACCTGAGCATGGGAGATTCCTGATGAGTCCGAGATGTAGCAGAAGTCAAGGGAAAGGCTGATGGTGACATAAGGATGTGCATTCTTGTGGTTTGGGCGTATGGTTGGACTAGCTACCCAACTAGTTCGAGTCACGAGGGGTACCAATGTGCAGAGGTATGTCCAAGTCAGGCTGAACCAAGAGGAGAGACTACATGGAGGAACTCACAAGGAGAGAGAGATGGAGCTATGGGGTCTACACCTTGAGGAGAGACTACATGGAGGAACTCACATGGATGGAGAAAGGTGTTCTCTTGGGACACTTGACATTTGAGTGGAAGGTGTTCTCTTGAGACACTTGACACTTAATGGAGAAGTTTTCTCTTTGAGCACTTGGTAGTTGATGAGATGTTGGCACATGGTTGTGGTGTGTTAACACTTGTTGACATATCATGGGCAGTTTTGCACATGATGGAGTTGGTGACATGATGGAGATGACACATTGTTGCAGTGGACATGTAGCTTGAGTTAGAAGGACCAACCTTCCATGATGGAGAGCAGCATGGAGATATTGTGGCAGGCGGTCGATGATCATGGACATCGATGACATACTTTGGTATGGATTATCTTGGTGATAGTTGGTCACTTAGATGAGACATGGTGGAGATGGAGTCCTACATATGTTGCAGGGATGTTTGCCATATGTGGAGGAGTCGATTTGATGGATTGATGCTTGGGGATGTTGTCGAGGACGACAACGACTTCAGGTGGAGGAGGATGTAACGCCTTATGGTTTGTGTGACGGGCAGGCGCTGGGCGATCGAGCGCGCGTTGAACAGGCGTGCGATGGTGCTGCGGAGAAAATGCGACGATACCGTGAACGATATGCGACGAAGGCGGATACATGTGCGAGCAAAAACACTTATGCGACTAAGTGTTGAGAGGATTTATATGGCGTGGAGAGCGACTCACATATGGAGAAGCCGACGATGGTAATGAGCGTTTGGGGGCTTGCGTAAAGGCGTTTTGGGAGTCGGCCAAGGGGTGTTCGTCCACCCCTTGCTCACGTTGGAGGTGTATATATGTGTGAGCGTGGAACGCTCCAAAACCATTCGAACAACTCGCTCATCCTCTCTTATCTTCGCACAACAAGTGAAGAGTGCGCAGTTTGGATGTGCATAACTCATGCGCATAGCATAGTGTGTGCGCAGAGGTAACACTTGGACTTTGGTTGGTTGAGACAGCCGTGAGTTGAGGTTTGAACATTCGGATGTGCAGGATTGTATAGAGTGTCTTGGTGACCCGTATGGCCACTCACTCTTGGTGCAAAGGTGTGCATACGCTTATGTAAAGGCAGGTTGCCTATGATTGTAAAATTTGGCTAAGTGTTGGCTTGGAGTTTGCCAAGCACACTTGAGCGTTGTACTGTTGTAAACTGATATATAATATATTGTTGGGAAGATTGTTCAGGAGTTGCCCCTCCCTTTTATATCGTGCAATTGATGTTCTTTTATATTGTTGTGGATAATGATTAAGTATGGGTGATCATTGATATAAAGGTCTAATGCATTTTATACTTGGTTGCGAAACAGCTGTGGATAATGATTAAGTATGGGTGATCATTGATATAAAGGTCTAATGCATTTTATACTTGGTTGCGAAACACAAACTAAGTTATCGGTTGTGAATTAGGCGTAGTCCACATACGTTGGTATTGTTAAAAAGAAAGTGTGTGGTGGTGCTGCACCTCGCCGGCACGGTTGAAAGACCACTGCCACCTGCGGGCGTGACAATATTGATCTATATTGTTTTTTTGGAATTATTCACCTGTCAACTAATGTGCTTTGCTTTATGTGGCACATTTATTTATATATATGTCGAGTTCCTTGTGTCGTCAGCCCAGAAAAGAAAAGTTGCCTCCCTTTCGTATGTCGTCAGCCAAAAAGCTCAAGCTAGTCTATACTATTTTTTGGAATTGACTTTTTGGCTCATCAACAGTGCAGGCTTTAGTGTCTTTCTGGATAGCTACGAAATCAACATCGGAGACGATATCTCTGCTGCAATACACCACGCAATTGAGCACAGTCACATATTCATTATCGTATTTTCCTGCAATTTCGCAAAATCTGTGTGGTGCCTGAAAGAAGCCGCGCTTATCGTGCGCCGACTTCAGAGGAATGGGACACAAACCGAGCGGGCCATCATCATTCCTGTATTTTATGACGTTACTCCATCGCAAGTTCGGCATCCCCATCATTCTCATGGCTGTCCATTTGCTGAGGCATTCCAAGAACATCAAAGGGGTGGGAAATACAGGCAACAAGAAATCGATGAATGGAAGGCCACTCTCCGTACAATCTCTCATCGCCGTGGTCTGTCTTTGTAGGAAGACTGCAACGGGTCTGCTTTCATCTGCCATTTTTAATTTATGCTTCAATTCTTATTACTTTTATATAACGATATGTCTAACCTTAAATCCTTACATTTTCTATTTGCATGTATGAGGCAGTGCTGGTGTGACACTTATTTATTTATTAATGGAAGATTTTTTGAAGTGTTTTTCTAGTGTAATTTTTCTAAAATTTTATAAAATTTTATTGAAATCACAAGTTTGATGGGTAACCTCTGCACAATGAATGTGCACTAACGTTTTTAAGAGTGTCGAATCTATATATACAATAAAAAAACAAATTTAAATAATACAAATCAAAATTTCATCACAAATTTTTTTTGGCAAAAAATTCCAAAAAAACACAGTAAAAACAACTCCTTTATTAATAAACTTATATTTTTGTTTAGTCTTATGAATATGGTTTAACTGTTAGGTTAAGTTAGGTTGGAAAGTTTAGGTTAAATTGGAAACTTTAGTCATCTGCCATTTTTAATTTATGCTTAAATTCTTATTAATTTTATATAAGGATACGTCTATCCGTAAATCCTTACATTTTGCTATTTGCATGTATGAGGCAGTGCTGGTGTGACCCTTATTTATTTGTTAATAAGTTTATCTTTTTGCTTTAACCATTACATTTGCAGATATGAAGCAGAGCTGGTGAAGCGCGTTGTTAAAGAGGTGGGGAAACTTAGACCGACCGCTCGCTTTTGATTAGATCACAAGAGAGAGATTATCTTTGCATAGATCACAAAAATCTTCGTATGTGGGAGAGATTATCTTTGCACAGAAAAGACATAGTATTTGGGAATTTTACATGATTTGGAATTTTATTTGTAATTCTTTTATCTGTGCATAAAATTTTTAGGGGAAAAGTTTGGCAGTGTATCTATCTTCTTCTGCATTTGAATCTGAAACAAGAATGAATGTTGGTGACGTTAGAAGAATTTCGTAGAAATCCAAATTGAATATATTTTTATGAACATTTTGAATACGACAACCAGTGGCTAATTATTTTAGTTGTGGAGATGTTTAATTAAACGCCAATGACTGTGTCTGGTTTTTCTAGCGAAGCGCGAGGGAGATTTATTATATTTATCGATGGAATAATAGCCTCTCTGCCGCCAGATAGGGGTGGTACAGTAACTATTACTCGTCAGTGATTCATGGCACAACTTACACATGTGGCATTCTTCTTATCAGAAGTCTCAGCAATGAACGGATTTTAGACTGTCACGAAAGATTCGTATGAATTTCCATGAAATTCATAAATTTGTTGTAATAAATTCAAAATAAATTATATTTAAGCAAGGCAAGCGATAACCAGCTTGTTATAGGGCATTAAATACCCTGATACATGCAGGCTATATAATAAAATAACACACCCCTTTTATTTTTAATTTATGTAGCCACTAAGGCTGTGTTATTTTGTTATATAGTCTGCATGTACCAAGGCATTTAATGCCCTATGGCAGGCTGATTAGCCCTTGCCTTTAAGCAATCATTCGTTCAAATACTCCTTCAATCGGAAACGTGACATTTAAAAGAGTGGTGACGAATTTATAAAATGTTTATTTATAGAAAATTATTAATTATTTCTATAAATAAAATGAAATGACATGATATTTTATGGAGATTAAAAATAGTTATGACATGATATTTTATGGAGATTAAAAGTAGTTATTAGTTTTTTATTTTTTTGCTTTTTGTAATTCATTTTTTTAAATGTAATTTAATATTTTTTATTTAAATATGAGCTTGCTCAATTTTTCAATAATCTCTTAGTTGAAAAGACAATGTCAAGAAACCAATTCTAACATATTCTCATAACTTTCTATGTCTTTGAATGTATCATATTCCAAAATGAAATGTTTTTCAGATTCCACATATCCCCATAGCTTTCTTTGATGTCTTTGAATGCATCACATTCCAGAATGAAATGTTTTTCCTATTCCACTGCCCCAAAGGTGCAAAATGTACACATTCTTTCTTCCCAAGCTTCTTTAGGCCTTTTCCGCTGTCTTGTTTCACATCGAAGTTGATGCGAGTTGGTTCTTAATTCAGCAATAAGAACCTTTGCCCTCCACATAATGCTAGCTCCAACCTCCTGTTTCACATCGAAGTTGATGCGAGTTAGTTTTTAATTGAGCAATAAGAACCTTTTCCCTCCAAAGAACGCTAGTTCCAATGAACTCTTGGATTACACATAGGGTTGAATTCCTCAATGTAGTACTTCTTCTTTCTACCCAACTCTTTTCCCCATACCAGCTCAAATGCACTCTTAGATCTCATGTGTTGAATTCCTCAATGTAGTACCTCTTCCTTCTACCCAATTCTTTTCGCTATAGAGATTTACAAAATTTCAAAATTCTTTAGCTCCTTGCTATTTGTGAAACATACATTAAATTAAATATTCCATTTTTTCATCCATGTATAATTTTATTTCATCCATATTTTTTTCTTTCACTCGTATTATTTTCATTAAAAATAATATTAAACCTTTTTTGGCACTTTTATTGTAAGTTTTACCGATGGTGTTATTAAAACTGTTACTTTATGTGATATGCACGAAGAATATAATTATGTTGTAATGTTGTTTTGTTTTTTTTTTTTTTTTTTTATTATTTATTTCTTTAAATAGAGAGTATTGGTGATAAGTTAAAAGAATATTTTGCTGGTTATTATGTGGAGAAATATTCTCATAAGAACGTGAATTTTAACTGAGTGCTGACGATTATGAATTATAAAACTATATTATAAAAAACCAGAACTCATCAATTATTATATTTAAAATATATTTTATTTTCAAAACCGTTATTTCAATATTAACTAAAGTTATCCTATGTGTTTAAATATTAAATAAAATTATTTTTATAAAAATTAATGCCAATATTAATTTGTTATATTCTCATGCAAAATGTAATTGCCTTTATTAAAATAAGTTTCAAACTATTTATAAGCATTTTAAACTAGTAAAAAGTTCCAAGCCATTTAAGTGTTATAAACTAGTAAGGTATATTAATGTCAATGATGTCCCGGCAACCCAATATATTCTGATGCGGAAAAAAAATGTTCTTGATGTCTCAACAAAACCATAAACTAATAAACAATGTCCATAGTGTTTAGAAAAGATAAATTGTAAATCCATTCATAAAAAATCGATTAGTAAGTTTAATTGTTATCAAATTTTGTTCCTATAATCTATGAGAAATGTATTTAAGAGAGATATATTTACTTATTGAATATATAGTAATAATAATG
>APFE031388561.1:156607-171872 GCA_000404065.3 Pinus taeda | reverse complement strand
TTGCTGCACTGTTGGTGTAAAATGGCTCATGATCATTTTTCCTTCATGTGCATCATACGCAGACATGAGCCTTTGCTGGTTTGTAGGAGCCATTTTCAATAGGTGATTGTAAAGTTGCAGCTTTAATGGTTCATTTCTACTCTTGATATCCTTAAACTGCTGCTTAATGCTTTTCTCACCTTCCCTCCTTTGTCCTGAGGAGCTCACTTCTCCTACTGCTGCCCTGTCTTGCTCCTGTTGGAAGGCGATGGCTGAGGCCTCCATGCTGGGCAGGCCTGTTCCTGAAGTCTGCCCCATTGGCATTTCTTCTTCAGAGAAGGGATTTAGTCTTTGCCTCTTCGCTAGTGATGCGGTAAGGGGAGTTTCCCTATTTCTTTTTTTGTTTATGTCCTCCCTTTGAGGGGTTTGGAGGACGGAGGAGTCAATCCTTGAATCTTGCCTTGGGGGTGCCATTTGTGCTGGCTGCTGCTGGGTGGCCATTGGGGCCTCTGCTATTTGTTCCCCCTGTACCTGTTGGTCCTTTTGCTGCTGTACCTGTTGGGGTGGCTGCACCTGTCCCTGTTGTGCCTGTTGCTCTTCCATGTCCTTCTCCTTGCCTTTGCTCTGAGCTTGGCCTGTGGTTTGGACTGCCTCTTGATGTGCTACAGATGATGAGGCAGCTGCTCCTGCTTGAGGCTTTGGCAGAGCGAATACCTATGGAGGAGATTCCAAGTCAGCCATTTTCAGAAGATGCCTTCTAGCTCTTTCATTCAATTCTTCTTGTGTGACTGGTTCCTCCAGTGTGCCCCTTCTCCATTTTGGTTAGTTGGAAAATTTTTCAATGTGGGGCAAGCTCACATGGTCATAGCTAGAGAGCTTGTATTTTAGCCTTCTGAAGGATATGGAATGATTAGGGTCATAGGGCTTCCAAAGGAAGCTGCTTTTCAGGCCAAGGCATTCTAGCTTTCTATCATCTTCTTTCCAGCCTTCCCTTTTGTTCAAGACAAGGTGGCCCAATTGATTTTTCACCTTTAGTTGTGCCTTCTGGCCCTTGCCTGCAAAGTGCACCATATCAGCATTCCCAAATTGCCTGAAATATTCAAGGGCAAATAGTCTCATAGGCACATACTTGGGAAATCTGTATGGGGGTAACTCACACCCATATATTCTGATCACGGTGTAGTGTTGGTAATAGTACCAATCCCCTATGCTGTATGCCTTGGATAACTGCAGGATCATCTGCATCTCATCAGTCAGTCTTGGAGGAGGCGAGCTTAAGAATAAAGACATGGCTGGGTGGATGAACAGGTCTATGAACTCATAATAGGTATATGGAGAGTAGGTGTTGTTATGAAACACTGAGGTCCAGTACACTACTGACCTTGGATTGCCTTCTGCATCTGTTCTCTTAACATCAAAGGAGAACTTCTCATGTTGATAATATAGAATGAGGTGGTAGATGTAGGATGTGTATCTGAACACCTTCTCTCTTGACAGGTTCAAGAACTGCTCATGCATCTTATCTGAAATATATGTGGCATAGTCATAATAGATTGGACTCTTGCCAGGGGAAAACATAGTCATCATTACTAGCACAGTTTCATCAATAAATTCAAGTGACTTGTACCCCAAGATGGAACTGATCATGTATGAAAGATCTATACCCAGTTGATTGAGGTAGCCATCAAAAATGGGAGGGTGCAGCACGGTGTCAGTGTTCGTAATGAACAATTGGTTGAGCTTTAGGATTTGTGCATCTGTTAGCATCTTAGCTCCTTGGTTGATCAAATCCATTAGAGACAAGGGGACCAATTTCTTCTGGGTCTTGAACTGCAGCATCTCTCTAATGGCCTCAGGGGTTATGTAGAATACCACTGAGCCTGAAGGGTCAAGCACAGCTCTTTGCATGGGGTCATAGCAGACAGCACATAGATGAATCAGGTCAGGGAATTGGTTGGCCTGAGGGAGCCTGAATATTGGGAGGAAGGAATCCCAAATGCCTAGTATGTCTATCCCATCCTTATGTTTGGTCTTAAGCTCATTCAGCAGGTGAAGGTGGAACTTGCATTTTGATGAGGAGTCTTTTGAGATTTGGTAGTCCAAGTCTGCCGAATCCTGCCACTCCAATTCTCTCTGTGGGGCATTTAAAGGAGCAACATTGAGGGCAACCGGTGCAACTGGAGTCTCCATGGTTACTTGGATGGTTTGGCAAATAAACTATTGTCTCTTAGACTGGGCAATAGTAAAGAGCACTGCCTGAGTACAGAGGTAAATTTGAAGAATGAAGGGTAACAGGGCAAGTCTGCAGCAGTTGAAATACTGTTTTGGTCTTTGAGGAGGCAAGTTTTAGTCTTTCGCAGGCCTTTGTCAGCAATTGAGTGTAGGTTTCGGGTTTTAGTTCATGACTGCGCGAACGAAGAATGCGGGTTTTCAGTGAAATTTGCAGTCTAAATGGCTCGGCTGGTGAAATTCGACCGTCAATTTTCCAAGAGGGAACTGACTTTGAGTAGTTTTCTGGTGATTTTTAAGCGTTTTCTGTGCTCACAGTGATTTTTTGCTATTACAGAGAAAAACCAGGTTTCAGAGAAGTTTGCACGGACAAATACCTGGTAAATCGATGGCCTGGGTCAGAGAAGCAGGTGGGTAGGCGCGCTGAAGATCTCCTGGTTGTTTCAAGCAGGTTGGTGAAGTTTTGGTCATGAAACGCATGCAGAGAGCGCAGCAATGTTTTTTGCAAAAAGTGCAAAAAATGCGCAAAATTTGACAAAATATGGCTTTTTCGGGTCATTGGCGCCTTTTTTAAATGACGTCAGCATGACGTCACCAGGTGGGTCCGGGTTGGATGACGTCAGCAGACGTCATCAGGTGACGTGGCGACCTATGACCGGTCCACGGGGGCGGTGAGATGGCGGACAAGTGGACCAGTGGTGGGCGGGGCACGCAGTCGTGACGCTGACGCAGGCGGTGAGGGGGCGCTGACGTTGGCAGACAGGTGGCGCGATATCAGACTACCTCCTATATGGCGAGGAATCTGTCAAAGGGGGCTCCAATGGAATTTGGAAGCGACGCGTGGACCCCGCGTGACATCAGCGTCTGACAGATATCGGACGTATGGGGCCGCTCCGAAATTCGCGTCGACCGTTGGATTAAAAGAGCTCGATCGGACGGTTATCGGGCCAGGGATCTGCACGGAGGATACGGTCATCGGGCGGGGATTAAAATAATAATTTTCCTTGGAACTTGCGCCCGGCGGGACCCTTCGAAATATTAAAGACTTTGATGGTTTTGCAATGTATTTCTTTGTTAAATGATATATAGCCGCAAACTTTGGAAAAAGGGCGGAAACTATGGTTTATAAATGATTTATTTGCAAAATCGCTCAGGGTATCAAAAACTTAGGATAAGAGGGTTTTTGATGAAATTTTCATGTAAAAAGCGGAAATGGGTCCCGACCTTAGGATAGGGCGGGGAAAGTGGGTTTTACATGCATTTTTTGCTTTTGAGCGGGTATAAGGGTAAAAAGGGGGTTTTTCCAAGGTTTTTAGGGCAAAATGAAGGGTTGACAAGGTAGAATGAGTTCTGATGGAGACAGAGAGGTAAGGCTTGGGTTCTTGAGCTTAACCAGGTGTTAATCCAATTCCCTAATAGTGAATTATATGGCTATAATGCCAAGGAGGGGGTATTTATACAATGCTTAGGATTTATACACCATGGTGTTATAATAGTAGGGAAAAGGAAACATAGGGGGCTAGATAATAAAGGTTAGAGGTTAATATGGAGGGAGAAGGTGAATGGGGAATGATATCACCAATTTTTCTTGAGAACAACTTAGTTTAAAGAGTAGATCAAAATGAAAAGAACTTTGCACAAGAAATGTGGCTTTTAAAGGCAATAAGGACCAACATAACCTTGAACTCTTTCATAATCACAGCTGGTGAAGGGATGTTAGTAATGAGTGATAAACAAAGGGAAAAGGGAAGTTAGACATGCTCCATTGTGTTGTTTTCCTTGTATTTGATTAGCAAAATTCAGTTTGGAAGGAAGACCCCTTCTGCAACCCCATCTACCTACCCAACTATTTTGCCTAGCATTTTTTGTTTCTTCTTGGAGGGTGCACTTGGACTTGCAGACCCTTTATGTGCCTTTTCTTTTCCATTGGCTTTTTCCTTTGATTTCCTATCTAGTCCTACCCTTATTTCTTCCAAGGCCCCAGATTAAGCAGTTGGGAACCTTAGTTTCTCTGCCTAACTACTGATCTGCCAAGATTAAACAGTTTGGACAGATTTCTTTCTCTATTCTACAACAAAAATTGAAACATGGCATGATCCAGATTAGGCTGTTGAATCATCCATCAAAACTTTAATAGGCATGAAGGCATGTACACACCTTGCCTTTCCTTGGAAATATGGGATCTTTGAGTCAACGAAGTAGAGCATATTTGGCATTTGAATTTGCCAATCATGAAATATGAAACGTATTGGTATAGGTATCCAACAGTGGCTCCACATGGGGATGGTTTTTCTTCTTGAAAGACCAAGAACAGCAGGTTAGTATGCCTTGGCCCTTTGGCTACTGCTTTCAAAACTTGGAGCTTTTCATCCTTGAATCCTCAAAATGTAGACTGTCCTATTTATAATACTTGCTGCAGTCCAGTCTTTTCCTGCTTTTGCTAGATTCTTGAAATCAATTTATTCACATGTTTAGAGAAAATACTATATATAGTAAATTATGTACAAGGGTAGCCATACTGCATTTATGGAAGGTAGTCAAAATAGTGCTTGAGCATCCTGCTATTGACAGGACCTTCATCCAAATCAGTTTCATCAAGATTTTTAAGAATGTAGGTGTTATTTCCTTGTACTGGTTGGATGATAAATGGTCCTCTCCAAAGGGAGTCAAACTTTCCATGCTTTCCTTTGTTTTCTCTCCTTGAATCCCACTTGAGAACTTTGTCACCTATGTTAAAATCCTCAGCCTTGGTCCTTCTGTCAAAAGCTTTCTTGATCTTTTCTTGTAGGATTTGAACTCTGTTATAAACTTGGTCTCTGGTTTGCTGTAAGCATATGATCTGATTCAGCCTCCTTTGCATATCATTGGGCTCAGCTTGACTTTCTTGGAGTAACTTCATAACAGGGATCCCTAGTGATGAAGGAAATTTGGCTTCTAATCCATAGACTAACTCATATGGACTGACCCCAATTGATCTTTTGGTTGTTAATCTATTTGCCCATAAGGCATTGACAAGTTTCTTATGCCAATTCTTTTGTTCTCTTCCAACACTTTCTTTGTCATGTTTACCAGGATTTTATTTGATGATTCTACAAGGCCATTACCTTGGGGATAGTATATAGTAGAATGGCCCAAAGTAATGTGGAATTGGTGACAGAAGCTGACCATCTTTTTAGATCTGAAAGCAGCAGCATTGTCTGTTATTATCTTATCAGGGCATCCAAATCTAGTGAGGATATTGGTCTCAAGAAACTAAATGATAGTGGAATCATTTGCTTGTCTGCATGGAATTTCCTCAATCCATTTTGTGAAGTAGTATGTAGCTGTTAGAATCCATCTATGTTGGCCTGAAGATGAGGGATTAATTTCTCCAATGAAATCCAAGCCCCATTGCTGAAATGGTCTCTCTGTTGCAATAGGCCTTAGAGGTAGTGGCAGTAATTGTATCTTTCCTTCAAACACTTGACATTGATGACATGCAGTGGTGAATTTCTTGACATCAGAGAAAACAGTAGGCCAATAGTATCCAGCTCTCAGTATTTTATCCACAGTGGACTTCCAATACAAATGCCCACCACAATCACCTACATGAAATTCTTCCATGATCTTATTAGCTTCATTTTCAATTAAACAATTTAATAAGATACCCTCATGGTTTCTCCAAAATAGATTTCCATCCATAACACAAAATTTTAAAGCTTTCATTTTTAAGAACCTACATTTAGTTCTGCACAGCCCTGGGGGAGCACACAGGTTTTGCAACACATAACAAATATCAGAAAACCAGGGGGATTGTTCAAAGGCTACATTGATCTTTGGAGTCGCTAGCTCCGGTTCACTGTCCAGTTGGTTGATGTCCAGGGCTTGGAAGTTTGTTTCAGACATTAATTTGGCCAAGCCCTGCCCTTTTATAAGTTTTGTAGGTTTTATTTCAATATCAAATTCTAGAATGTTTGCAATCCATTTTCCTCTTCTACCTTCTAAGTTCTCTTGAGTGAGTATATCTTTGACTATTGGGCTTGGTACATAGGCTATTACATGGGAGTATAGGATGTAAATCCTAAAGACTTTAATAGCTTTGACGAAGGCATATGCCTACTTTTCCATGATCTGGTATTTGAGGGGTGCATCTCTAAGAGATTTACTAAAGAAAGCAATGGGTTTCTCATTTCCTTGGTCATCTTTCTGTAGTAAAACGGAAGCAATTGTGTGTTGGGAAGCGAAAGAAAATATGATGAATTCCCTATCAAATTGAGGGTTGGTTAAGACTGGGGTTTGAGTAAGGGAAAACTTGATGCCTTCAAAAGCTTGATTTGCCTCTACTGTCCATTTTACTTTCGAATCCTTTTTAAGCATGTTATTAAGCAATCTGCTTAGCTCAGCTAGGTTTGGGATGAACCTTCTTAGAAAGTTGATTTTCCCCAAAAAGGCTTGTAATTCCTTTATATTCCTTGGATGGGGCATTTGTAGGATGGCCTGGATTCTGTCTGGGTCAATTCTGATGCCATCTTTGGAAATAATGTGACCCAGCAGTTTTCCTTCCTCTAGACCAAACAAGGATTTTTTAGGGTTTAAGGAAATTCCATATTTCCTACAAGTTGTGAATATCTGTCTTAGATGTTTCAAGTGGTCTTGGTCAGATTTTGAAAAAGGTGTGAGATCATCTAAATAAATGACAAGGAAGTCATGGATCTCTTTAGAAAAAGAAATATCCATTGCTCTTTGGAATGTAGCCCCTGCATTTTTCAAACCAAAAGGAATTTTAACATATTTAAAGGTTCCCCATGGGGTTGTAAATGCTGTTTTGTACTGATCATCAGGATGGACCAGGATCTGGTTAAAACCTGAGAACCCATCAAGCAAGGAAATCCTTGAGGCTCCAACTACTCTCTGTAGGATATGATCCATTTTGGGCAAGGGGTAGTTGTCTTTTAATGATACTTGGTTGAGGTTTCTCAAATCAACACAGAGCCTAATTTCCCCAGTTTTCTTCCTTGTAGGGACTAAATTTGAAATCCAATCAGAGAATCTGATTGGTGCTATAATGCCTTCTTTGAACATTTTTTGTACCTCTTGTTCCATTGCTGGGAGGAGCATAGGATTAATTCTCCTCAGTTTTTGTTTAAAGGGCTTCTGATTTGGCTTGAGTGGGATGGTGTGTTGTATTATAGAGGTGTCATAGGATTTTAGATCCTCATAACTCCATGCAAACACATCTTGAAACTCCTTAAACAGGTCAATGTATTTGGGCTTTTGGTCAGGAGGCAATGCAGCAGATAGTTTTATGATTTTGGGTTGTTCAACTGTCCCAATGTTATGATCTTCTATGGTAGTGTTCAGGGGCTGCAATTTTGGTTTATTGGGAACATCATTGGAGTCAAAAATGTCTTCCAAAGGAGCTAAACCTATTGGAAGAAAATTATCTTTTAATTGTATCACCTCTGTTTCATAATCAGCTAAATCCTCACATTTACCTTGCTGGATTTCTTGTATGTTGTGTTGGTTGAATATTGTAGGATGTAGCATTTGATTAGCTGTTTTGGGTGATATTTCTTGATTGTTGTGTTTACCATGTACTTGTGGTTTATTTTCTACTTCAAGTATTTGTGATTGACTTGCTGTCTCAGTGTCTATGTTTAGACCTGAAAACTCTTCTTGTAAAGTCAGAAAATTGTTTATTTGTGTGTCGTTATCAAACACCTGCCAGTCCTTTACATTGTTTGGGACAGATGGTCTGTGTTTTACTTCAGCTGTAAAACAGTGATGGGGCTCAAAAGGGAGCTTGCAGGTACTTGTAAACGTAGCTAGACTATGAGCGTGAAGGTTCTGAGCCCTAGGAATTTTGGTAATCTGGAATTCAGTGAACGACTCTAGTAGCTCAGTGGCAGCAGACCTATAAGACCTGAGTCTTTTGTCGTTGGTAACAAAATTGCCTTTCACTTGTTGGATAACTAGGTCAGAGTCTCCTAGGATTGATACTTTCATGGCTTGTAGGGATTGTATTAATTTGAGTCCTAGTAGGAGAGCCTCATACTCAGCCATGTTGTTAGTGCATTTGAATTTTAATCTATAGGCTTTGCCTTTTGCATGGCTATTTTGTTTGTTGTGCACCCACACTCCAGCCCCTGCCCCTAATTTGTTAACTGATCCATCAAATTCTAAGAACCATAGGATTTCATGTTCTAGGGGAGGTTGAGTAATATCTCTGTGGTCTGGACTTGTGAGTTGAAGTTTAGGTTGTTTATTTAGTTTGACTTCTGGGATAGTCTTCTGATTTGGTGGGGTCAGTTTTGTTTCTAGAGGAACGGTTTGTTTACTAGACTCCTGCTCTTGTTTAGGTGTCTTGGTTTCATTATTTTTTGACTTGTCCTCCAGAATATTCCCATCTTTTGACTCAACCAATGTTTCTAAGTCAGGATTTCCTTCATTGATATTCTGATCTGTTTTGATTATCTGGATTTCTTCATTGTTTGTGTTACCTGTATTGTCATTGAGCAAAATATATGAGTCTATGTCAGAATGGACAGCATATATGGGGAAGTTTTGAGGCTTTTCCTCAGTGCTGACCATGTACTTCATCAGTGACTCTCTATACAATCTCTTGGGTTGACCAAAGACTGTGATTGTAGCGTATGACATGTCCAATTGAAGGGACCCTTGAAGTTTAGACCCCAAGATCTTGATAATAACATCCCATACTTGGGTGGGATATCAGCAACAACCACATCCATCAAGATTGTTTTATTTGGGTATTGGACCAGGGATACACATAAGTCTTTTATCAGGCCTAGACATTTAACTTGGCTGGAATCAAATGAGAATAGGTCCTTGTATGGCCTGGTAATATCTAAATTCAGCCTTTCCATGACAAATTTTGGCATCAGGTTATGAGAGGCACCTGAGTCAAACATTGCATTGTGTAATATCTTGTCATGGATATGCAAGCTAACATAAAATGGTAATATCCCTGTGCCTGTTGTTTTCCCATCACCCTCTGGACCAAACAATAATTCAGGGGTGTCATCCAATACATTTACATTGTCTTTGTTTTGAGTTAGTTGAAGGGACTTCCCAATCTGTTGTTTATAGATATCATGTTTGGCTAGCTCTGCAAGAGGAATGGCTATTTTTAATTTGCTGATTTCAACCTCCAAGTCAAAGGGTTTTTCAAACTGGGCCTTAATGTTGTGGGTGACCACCTTTTCCTTATTTGGCAAAGTTTCTTCTTGATCTTGGGGCTTGTGTTTTTCATTCAGCTCTTGAGGCCTTTTGCTTAGATTGGGAGGTATAGATGATGTAGCTTGTGGATTTTGTGTTTGTTCAGTAACTTCTTCTATAGTTACTTCCTTTGTGTGTGAATCAATTGTATTCATTGGTTCTGTTACTATGGAAATCTTGGGCTGCAGTCTGTCCTTGGTTTTTTCAGGCTGTGTTGTGTTTACAGTCCTACTTCTTAGTTTGTACTATTTATGGACTTCATAGACAGCTGTGTCATAGCCTTGTTTGAAATCAAATGATTCACCTGACTTTGTTTGGAATTGTCTGCTGTCTTCTTCTTCATGATCTTCTTGACTTAGGAAGACTTGGTGCTCATCATCAAGACCCATTAGGTGGATATGGGTATCATCCACTTGCTCCTCTGATGTGGATGTTTCAGTCATAGTTTTCTGAAATGGAGGTCTTTATTTCTGGATATTATTAGCCTTACCCCATATTAGGGTTCTGGTTCCTCCTAAAGTGGATTCCTGTTGGAGTTGTTTGGTGATGCTTCCCATGAAGACTTCCTTTTCACAGATTCTACCCTGTCACCCAACCTCTTCATACCAGAAATTATTGCATCTAATTTTTGGTCAAAGGCTGAGGGTTCCTCTTTAAAGGCAACTCTCTTTTCTAATCTAGCCCTGTTCCTCTTAGCAATCAGGTTTGCCTCAACTGTGACAGCAACCTTCTGAGCTTCTTCAAGGGTTCGGGGGGCTCTTTCTTTCAACTGGTAAGCCATATCAGGGTCAAATCCATCAGGGAATTTGTATAAGGCCAAATTAGGGGGAGGTCTTAGGTTTTGGGGTATTGCATTATATACATTATTAAACCTGGCACAGTATTCCAGAACTGTCTCTTGAGGACCTCTATTAATCATGTCATATTCACCAATTATATGTAGAGGATCCTTCTTTTTCTCCCATCTGTTTGTGAAGGATTGGTAGAGCTCATCAGGGGTTGTAATGGTATTTGCAGGGAGTGATCTAAACCAAGTTCGAACATCACCTGTTAAGCTTTGGACAAAGATTCTCATCCTCACACTCTCATCATCTATCTCATAGTTTTCAAAATGATCCTGCATTATTTTAGCATGCTGAATAGCAGAGTAAGGGCCAGTGGAATCAAAATATGAGATTTTGGCTTGGTAATCCTGAGGTAGAGCCACAGGATTGGCAGGTAATTGCAGAGGTGCGTACCTCATAGCCATATTCACAAGATTTTGGGGGTTGACAAGGACAACTGGGATAAAAGGAAAAGTGGGTACCACAGGGGTAATAGGTATGGAAGGATTTAGAGTGTTGGTCAAGGGAATATTTGTGGGGGAAGAAGATGTGGATGGGGAACTAGGGGAATTAGGGGTGGAACGGAAAAGTACTTTGATTGGAGTGGAAATGGGGTTGGGGTGAACTGTCTCTGGACTAAGGTCAGCAAGATTATCTGGCCCTTGTTGCTTCTTAATGAGTTTGGATATTGTATTAGGATTTTCAAAGACAGTTGGAGGGTTTGGGTCAGGATTAGCCCTAGTGTACCGAAGGTTCTTCTTGGGAGCCAGCTTCCGAGCTGGTCCTTTCAAGTTTTTTGGAAAAAGATTTGTATTGCAAGGATTGGACAGGAGTTTGAAAGCCTCTGTGTATCTGCAACTGAGTATAAAGGATATCTGAATCAGCTCTTCCTTGAGGTTGCATATGTTGGTATAGGAATAGCTTTGAAGGCTTCTTTGACTGATATTCAGATTTTAACTGTAATTTTTGGCAGACATCCAGTACTCTCTAGATCCTGAAGTTCCCCAGTGGAGTCGCCATTATGTTAACACTCAGGTTGTTCCCTTTGACTCCCAAGGGAATGGCTGCCGAGGTAACCACTAACCAATCTTGTAGCTACAGGTCCTAGTCTACCTGTAACCAGAGAGGGCTCTCTCTTTATAGTTTTAGCTTTGTTTGATGAGTGTTTTAGACTAGTTATGATGCACTGTTTGTTTGAATTTGGTGGGTTGGTGATTTCCTTTAGAACTGAAATATAGACTTACAGGACAGTTTGTTCCATTGGGCAATGGAGTTGAGATATTTGTGCTCTAGAAAATGGATGTGTGCAGACAAAGTGTTGCTGCAGAGCAAGTCGGGCATGTGTGAAAACAATATATCAGATTTGTTGGTGAAAAGTAGAAAAACTAGTGAGTGAAAGGCAATTAAGAATCTTTCACTATGCTAATGAAGAAAACATGAAAGTAATGCTTAAGAGGAGTTAAGAATTCTTAAACAGTATTCACCATGTTTAGGATACGTTTAAATATGAGCAATTAAGAATTCATATCTATGGCTAATCTAGCAGAAAACATATTTAGAAATAAAGATTGAGCATAGGGTGTTCGGACCAAATCCTAGGCTATTTTTTTTCTCTATTTACCAAGATTATGAAAACATGAAATTATGGAATAACAGGAAACACATACACAATTAAGAGAAACTTATTGATTCAGCAAATGACTCAGGAATTCTGCAACAACACAGAGCTTTACATATCCATCTTAAACATCATTGAAATAGCAATCTCCATCAGCAATTTTATTATCAGAAGTCTTCAGTATACATCATAGCTCTTCAGGAAGAATTCTATTACAACCGACCCTCAATGCGTTATCTGAGGGGATATATATACAAAAATAGGATATAAAATATCTTGGTGGAGAGTTATGGTGTAATAAATTGCACCACCAACTCTCTTACAAAAAGTAAATGACACATAAATGTAACTTTAAATGCTGAGATAGCTGACATTCTTTTGTCAGACAGATTTGACTTTTGGCTATGAAAAATAGGCGGTAGCAGTGCTTTAAATGCTGCATTAATTTTGGCCTGATATTTGAGTGGATTGCTGAGTCACCTGTATGCTGCTTGCTGTACCTGTATGCTGACCTGTTCTGCTGACCTGTATGCTGACCTATATCCAAAAAAGGCAAACAAGCAAATTGGAATTATCTAGGCAAAATTTCCAACATTGCTTGCCACCAATCAGCCGGGGGTAATTGATGTCTTCTCATCTTCACCACTGTCTCATCTGCCTCTGTGTGTCTATAAAAATTAGGAGGCACCTCAAATAGATGATTAATCTCATGCTCTATGAAGAATAGATTCTCCAGCTTGTCATAGAGGGTCTGCCCAGAGGGTTGTGTGGAGCTGCTGGAGGCTGTGATCTGGTTTTCAACATAGCTGTTGACCCTTGTCATATACTGCTTATGTGGCAGTAGCTGTCCTGTACCAGTCACTAGGCTTGGAAGTCCTTTATCCTGCAAAACAGCCATTTTGGCTCTGAATTCATCTATTTCTACTTTCATTTCTTGGCACTTCCTCTCTAGTGTCTGCGTGAAATTCCTTAATGTTAGTACCTTTTTGGTAGTGAGGATTGTATCTGTCCTGCTGGTTATTTGTAAAGCAGCCAGTTCTTCCCTAGTGTGGTTATTAAGGAAGTGAATCATTTTGGTGGCATGCTCAGGCATTATTCCCAGGGCTGTCCTGGCTCTCTGAATCTCTATATGAGCTATTTCTATCAGCTCCACCTCTTCAAAAATGGCTTGAATGGACCTCCATTGGTCCTGCATAGATTGGCAAATCTTGGCCCAAATAATCTTTTTTATTTCCGCTAGGGTGGTTCCTAGCATCAACTCTTTTTCTAGAGTTTTTACTTTGGCCTCCAAGGCCTTTATTTCCCTTTGTTTTTCTGCCACAGTCATTTTTGACTTGTCATAACTGGCCTCCAGCTTGGCCAGTTTTTCCTTGGCAGCATTTATTTCTATGACCTGGTTCTCCAGCTCTTTGACAGCCTTCATTAATTTTTCCATGCTCAGGCTGGATTCTGTTGCTGCTGTGGCTTCTACAGTTGCTCCAGTTGCTGATGTAGCTGTGGTAGGTGCTGGAGAAGTAGGAGGAGCTGCTGTTATTTGTGCTGGAGTGGCAGATTGGAGGTTTGTTGAGGTCTGTGGTGGCTGGGAGGCAGATTCCCCTTGCTTGTCCTGTATAGCTTTTTCCCATTCTGCCTCCATCTGCAGTATCCTTTGGTTCATGACCAGGAGTAACTCCATAGCATTATCCACCTGTTTTTCTTGTACAAGCTCTATTGTGTCAGGATGGATAGTAGGGGGCAATTTTGCCTGCCTCCTCAATGCAGCTATATCATCCTCCTTTTTCTTTATAAGGGCTCTGACACCCTTTGGATCTTTTGGGTCATGCCCCAAATCAATAATTATATCCTCCAAAGTTTTTATTCTGTTATCTTTGGCGGAGGAGGACAACCTCTCCAAATTGAGCTGTCTATTTGTGTTTTTCAGTGATTCATTTAGCTGATGGGCCAGCATTGCCCTGTCAGCAAATGTCGCATACACCATCTCCCCAGTTTGCTTGTGTAGCTCAATTTGATCCATGGGGTGTATGTCTTTGGCAAAGACCTCTAGATTAGTCTTGTAATAATCTGCTGTGGTTTTTGGGTCTGGGAACTTGGGCTTCAGATGAGTGAATATCATCTTTTCTTCTTTGAGGTCAAAGGCAACCATTAATCTTTGCTTTTTGGTTGGGGTTGTGTTAAGGAACTGCTCATAGAGCTGCACTCTTAGCAGCTCATTTTGTGCTTTGATTTCCTTGAAACCCTCTTTGACTGTGGCTGGCTTTTTGCTCTGCTGTCTGGAGGAAGACACCTCCACGGTGTGCTGCTGATCCTGTTCTAGCTGAAATGAGCTAGTGGCAGTCTGTTGGCTCGTCTGTTTTTCCCTGCTTTGGCTTTCTTCCAGCTCTTCAATTATGTCTCCTTCAGCCTCAGGGTCTATCCTCGGCCTCTTGGCCTATGGTTGCTGTGATGACCCTGTGGGAGGTGTGGTTTCTTCTCTGTCCCTCTTCTTCCCTCTCTCATCATTTAGAGGGGTCTGCAACACTGGGTTTTGAGTTTGTTCAGTTTGCAGGGGAGGGGCCTGTCCTGTTTGCTGGTCTTTTGAGGCACTAGGCTGCCATGTTTCTGTCTGCCGTTGTTCATCCATCTTCTCCTTTCCTTTTGTGGTGTTTGTTGTTGCTAGAGCCTGCTGGATGTCATGCGTTGTTGGGGCAGTAGAGGTGCCTTCTCCTGCTTGGACTGTTTGCTTGGAGACCTGTTGACAAGAGTCCAATTCAAGAGTTTTTTCCAAGTCCTTTACATTTTGCTCCATTATTTCTTCCTGAGTCAATTCCTCTACTATTGATCCAGGCACCCATTCATCTTGATTAGAAAAATGTTGTACTTGAGGGAGTGGGGCATATTTATAGGCTAGTAGCCTATATTTAACCCTCCTTGCACTGATGAAACCTTCAGGGTCATAAGGGACCCACCAGAAACTTCTCTTAAGTTTGAGCTGCTGTCCTAATATTTGGTCAGCTTCTTGCCAACCATCTTTTTTGTTCATTGTAAATGGGCCTAAGTGATCTCTGAATTTTAGGTTGGCCTTCTTCTTGGCACTGTGAAAGTGTGTTAGGTCGGAGTTTATAAGCTGCCTATAATACTCCAGGGCAAATAGCCTCATGGGGACATACTTTGGGAGCCTGTAGGGACAGAGATCACAACCATAAATTTTGATGACATTGTGGTTTTGGTATAAGTACCAATCACCAATTTTTTAGCTTCTGGATAGCTGCAAGATCTTCTGCATATCCTTGGACAGCCTGCTAGGAGGAGTCCTCTTTAAGAAGCAGATGACTAGATATACAAATTGATCAATGAACTCACAGTATGAGTAGGGGGAATTCTGGACTTGGTGGAAGACTGAAGACCAGAAGATCACAGA